>VZTU01018145.1:0-49880 GCA_013400835.1 Zapornia atra
TTTTTGAACAAGCCACTGCACAACACTGACATCAATGAGGAGACCTATTCACTGACCTCCCAGAACTAGATTCTGTCTGTCCATAATGTTATGTTATGTATCTGGGCAATTTGCCACAACTGATAAAGGTTGTGACATTATTGAACACCTCCCTATCAACTGAGGACATAAAGAACTGCAACTGTCATGCAGACTGATGAGGAATGAGGCAAGGCAAACACAAAGCATGCGCATTTGGCAATGAAAGACCACAAGGAACCTCCAGTCATTCTCTAGTGACAGATTACAGTAAACTGTACATTTATCAGCGTTCTGTGTGCCTTAAAAATTTAGTATCCTGCTGTTTTTTTCCTCAGGGAACAATTATATAGTTAATTAATATTAAAAGTGTTTATTTTACACAGAGCCCAAGACTTTAAAACAAAGACAAATTGCAGAGATTGCCTATACCTTTCAGATTTTGTATTTAGATCCAAACATGATTTTAAGTGTTTATGTTTTACTTTTACCTAAGTCCTCAAGAATAGAGTTCTCATTTGATCACAGTACAACTCAAAACACAAACTATGATGCAAAAGAGCCTTCACATTTCACCAAAAATGTATATGCCCAATGATGAAGTCTTTGTTTACTGAGAGGCAAAACACCACTAAGATCGTCCTGAAGGATTCACTGTATGGATTCCATACATATAACACTACATAGATACTTGAGCAGAAGAGAATGGAGGAAAACACCTGATAAGTTAAATATGCACCTTTGTACTCATTCAAAATCATATTAAGATATACAGAGACTTTCTCTTTATATGCACTGAAACTCATGCTCCTATCAAAGAGCACAGAAAAAGTTCATACATATACTGGTTACAATCTTACCTGCCACTTGTCCATGGTAGCCTAACAAAATGTTAAACCTTTTCCTCTAGCTAGGAATTACCACAGGGTGCACTATTTTGCATGTCCTAATTTTCCAGAAATGCTCTTCAAAGTGCAGAGTGTGCCATTCTCCATGTGGTCTATAGTGAAATAGATTTTCCAAAACCTTACAGGAAAAAGACCTGAGCTAACTCTTCAAGTAAAGCTGTACAGCAATCAAAAACTCAGCAATAAACTACAATGAAGCAACACTCGTAGTTTTTAAGCCACCTATAATAATTGACATAAAATCAGTGGAAACATCTTTCTTATTAAATGGTTTCAACTGAATTAAAAGAACGTACGAAGTTCTTTTTGAAGATATCCGATGCCCAACATTAGGGAGGAAACCTTTCAGTCATTTTAAGTTCCCTGCTCACCCTTGGTAAATGAATCATAACAAAAATACCCCATAGCACAAGTACAGGCGAACCATGGAAGATTAAATTTATACTGGTACCAATAAGTGAATGAGGCAGAGGGCAGGGTGGGCTTTTACATGTGAAACCGTTGTACTTCTTACCTCCAGAGCTTTCAAACGCTCCAATAGCAATTTGGTCTTTTCTTTTTCCTCTTCAGTGCTGTTGCTTTCACTTCTTGAATCTTCAGCCGCTGGCGTGTGAATTTTTGCCATGCCTTCTTTACATTTCCTCCTGTCTTCTGACAGCTTTTCCTGAAACGAGTTTTTAAAATGCCATTACTCAGATGAAGTTGACTATGCAAATGTCTTCAAATCTCCCTCGTATGGGAATGAAAAGAAAAAAGCCAGAGCAAGCTGATCGTTGCGTGATTACAGTACGAAATAAGTGGAGTCATAAAGGGTCTAGGAAACACGCTGCTATGTCAATTCTGCAAAGGTGTATGCACAATTGAACTGCTACCTCTACTGAAGTTGTTGTTTTTTTTTTTAAAGCAGAACCCATCATCTTTTTAATAAAATCACCTGCATTTTCTTTTTTAGAAGTTACCATGAAAATTGAGCATAACAGCTTCCCATGGAAGCATTCTGCGATTGAGATATAAAGCAATTCATAGAGGAAGAGCTAACATATGTTCATGCCTAATGTATTTCACCTTTCTTCATCTAGAGCTAATATTTGAATTACTAAATAATGGGCTGAGTACCAAGCCACAACTTGAATACTGATTTATGATCCACGTCAGTACAGAACTGGAGAGAACACAGCAAATTTTTCAGAAGTCCCCCAGTGTATTACAAGGGAGACAGATTGGGTTGTTATTAGCTGATGCTGCCGACTGGACTATTGCTGCTGAGCTTTACAAGAGGTCTATAAAAATCATAGGACTGAACGGTGAATCCTACTAACTCCATTAATTATGTGTCCAAGCTCTGTGTTGAGAGAGAGAATGAGATTGAGCGAGCAAGCAAGACATCAAGACTACAAGCAGGCAAAGTAAAATACTGCTGAAAAGGACAAGGCAAGTGTAAGGGGAAGAAGTGAACTCGCAGAGTAACCTGACATCTCAGGGCAAGGCACAGTGGGCAGCCCCTGTAAATCATGTTCTTCAACTATATAAGCAGATGCAGTGTGACAAACTATTGAAAAGGTTAAGAATGGAAAATGGGAGGTAAATCAGCATTAAATACTGGGGGTCAACAGAAAGCTAGAGGAGTCCTCTAATGAGCATTTATAGGGGGCTTGTGTGTCTTTTTAATAATTCTTATATAAAAAGGCTTACACTTTCATGATCTTTGTGTTAGTCTGGAAGTGAGTCACATTTCCCATAACTGTTACAGACACAAACTCTAAGCATAAAAACATGTATTTTCATGAAAAACTGATCCAGCTTGAATAGTTGTGCAAATATAACTCTTTGAGAGTTAACAGCAAGACATTATCTTAATTAAAACCCATAAACACAACTGAATTAAAAATCAGCACTGTGAATCACATTTCTAACAATGTCTTTTTAAAATATTAATTAGCTCAGAAATTGACTATTACAATGTTAAAACTTTAATCAAGAATCAATTTTATAAGCTATCACTGAATACTCTTACACAAATCTTGAGGCACAGACCTCATTCTGAGCCTCAAAACATAGAATTAGAAGAGCTGCTCCATCAGGTTTTCAGCATTAATGCTATCCTGATCAGAAAGAAACCCCAAATATAATAGTTGGGTTTTGGGGTGGGGTTTTTTGGGGGGTTTTTTTCTTGCTTGCTACTCACTAGTGCAACGATCAAGGATGTGTAAAAGAGCCATTAAACCATTTTCCCTTCAAGTTGCCCTGATGACTGCATTGACATAGAACACTTTGTCAACCAGCTTAGTCCCTTTTTTTCCTTAGATACCTATTCTTCTTGTGTTACTTCAACTAAAGAATGTATTTTGAATCTTCTAAACAGTCTCTGCTTTATGCCTCACGTATTGCACAATTGAAGGCAGGCTGGGTTTTCAACCTGAACAGCAAAATACTCTCCAGGTCAGAAGTCCAGCAAAGGCAGAGCAAGTGGTATTCTGCTGATCAATGCAGTTTCATTTCTGTGAAAAGGTAACATGGAAACGGCCTGGAAGAAAGCTAGAGAGGTAAAAATACCAACCAAACAACCCAGCTCTTGGCCTCCCCAGACCAGTAAGAGTTCAAGCCGCATGCCTGTACCACAAGAGGATGCAAAGACAACAACCCAATGAGAATTCTACAGTAAAGGCTTGCCTGCATCTCTAATGCTCTATGTCAACAGAGATACAATAAAAATATTAAATATTGAAATTTTACTAATTGGAAACCAGGATTATGCTGCTCACTGTAAACCTGTTCCCACAGAATTGATAAGAAACTTACAATCAAGTCCCACACTGTATAAGCTTCTCTCACGTGGGTTTAAGCTGTCACTGGTTTGCTGAAACCAACAGTCTTCTGCCGATCTACAATGACATCCTGCCCTGACCATTATTTCTAAGAATCCAGTTTGTTCTATAAATCAAACAAATAGTGTTGCTGCTGATGAAGCCTTTGATCAAACACTATAGGCCCCATAGCCAACAGAAAACAACAGCTGAAAACAGACCCCACGCTCTGGAAATGGCAAGCTTTCTAGAATCAATGTGAAGACATAAATCACTGAAGACATTGATCTATGAAGCTGTACCATGCAGCGACCTGACTGAGACTTAGCAGAAAGCCAGTTTTCAGTTAGATGAAGCTGGAAGGAGCAGTATAATACTCCCCCTTTTCACTAATAAGCAAAAGTAAGAGCAATATATTAAAGAGAGGTGAAATTAGAAATGAGAATTTATTTGGAATGTGGAATATAAAGAAATATGTAGAATATAAAGTCAATCTTCTCCCTTCCACCCACCTTTCAGAAGACTAACCAAGAGTGTGTTTTCACTGTTTACAAACAAAAGAAGTAACTATAGCAATAGAGAAGATCATATGGAAGCTTTCACAAGATAAGAGACCAAACTGCCTATTTCAGAAACTGCTTCCTCCTTCATCCCAAGGAATGCAAAAGGCTGCTGACCACCTGGTCACTAAATTAGTCATTGGGGTGCCTTTCCTTGTCACCCTTCCAAGGAACAGACACGTGTCTGAGCACCACTTAGTTATTTCTTAACCATTTTTATTTCAGAAATCATTGTAGTTCTAAAGTTCTATTGGTAGTACCATCAGTTGCCTGTTCTTTGCCCTTTCTCCTTTCATAAGATGCTTTAAAGGAATTACATGCACAAAGGAAAAAAAATTGAAAATAAAAAAATGAACTTAAATTATTTCAATTTGTAACTATGAACTTTCAAACCAAGAAGAGTAAATGTCAGATGATACAAAGAATAAGGAAGGTAGCTAACAGAAATCTTTTCTAGATTTTCTTTTTACAGTGAAAACCATGGTTGGGATAAGGGCTCTTCTCTGGTAGTAAAAAGAAATACATGCTATGAATGATGATACAGTTCTCCAGGTAACTCATGTTCCAATTTTTCCTAATTTGAGGTTTTACAATGCAGCAGCTACCTACTTGAGAAGCCCCTTTAAGAAACCAGATATCATTAACACCACTCAGCAGCAGACAGGTTTCCACAGGAGAGGCCAAACAGAGCCAGTACAGCACCTGCCCCAGCCCTCAGCAAGGGGAAATTCAGGGTCTTGCCCTGGGGGAGCAATCACAGGGTGCACCAGTAGAGGCTGGGAGCCAACTGCACAGAAAGGTATCTGCTGCAGAAAAGAGAGGAGATGGAGCCAGACTCTTCTTGGAAGTGGCACGATGAAAAGACCATTTTTATCCCATGAGGGTGGTCATATGGTCACTGGAACAGGATACCCAGGGGAGGTTCCTGAACAACAGAGATATTGCAAAGTTGACCAGACAAGTGGCAATAATAATACAACACAGCATGATCTCATCCTGATAGAACTAGACCTGGTCCCTACAGGACTAACAATAAACAGCAATCTTTCACAAGGACATGTGACAAAATTCTACTGGAACCAAACAAGAATTAAAAGATCAAGATCTCTGAAATGCTGATTTCTCCCAATGAGCATTGGATGACATGAACTGCTTGTCTGGATATTGTAAGTAGTAATTAGAGATGGCATCTTTGCTTACAGAAGCTAAAGATCATTTGAATGATGTAAAAACATAAGTCCTCGGGAGAAGTGAAGTGTTTCAGATGCAATGTGGTAAAGACACAAATGATCTCTATTTCAATTTAGGGTGTCAGATTGCAATGCCCAAGTGTTGGTTTGTTCTCTGAATCCCTTTTAATTCTTCAGCTCCTGAAATTTAATAGAGACAATGGCTTCATAATGGTTCCAAGTTCAAATTCTCTGAGAGTCATGCCTGCAATTTTCCAAAAACATACTGTAACCACATTTAACACAAGAAAAAAATATATGTAGGATATATAATGAATATTAATTGTAAGATTAACCTCATTAATCTTTGAAAGATTGCTCATAATCCCTTATTTGAGAAAAAAAAAAACCCCAAATTATTCACAATGTAGTTATTAACAGGTGATACACAGAAGCAATGGTAACATGCATCCAAGAATCAAATCAATACCGAAGTGGCTAACTCAGCATCCCAGTATTTCCCCATGGTGTCTCAGGAGCTTCCACTGGACTTTCTAATTGATATTTAGTAAATAGTTCTATTTCAGTGACTGAATTTTGGTGATCCAGGTACACTACACCACACCTCTAACGCTCTTTCCTGGTCTAATAAAGGCAGACTCTTAACCTCAAAACCTAAACGACAATTTACCAATCCATATAGAGACTTGTTTATGTATAATAAATTGTGAATGTTTTTTCTTGCAAGGTCATTCTATAGTCTTGATGTATTCTTAGGTGATGTACTTTCAGTGTTATTTCACTGCAGGCCTCCCAGTGTTCAGGACTATTTTTCATTGAGAGGGAGCGATAGGAAACGAGAATTTTCAGACTGTTGATGTAGATAAAAACTGCAGAGGGTTTCTTTGTACATCCATGAAAAAAACAGCCCCAAGCTATGCACAAGGTGCTCAGTCTGACTGCACAAGCTGAAAAAGGCACCAATTGCTCTGAGAACTACTGACTTAAAATTGCAAAAAGGTTAAAATTGTTTCCCAGTGGCGGCTTCCTCCCCTCTCTCCACCTACCATAAACTTTTTTTCCTTAATCATAATTACATCTGTTTATTATAGATCAATCCCTCTTAAATATGCCCTTTGAAAGTTTGCTCTGTCTTCTAATGTGCTTTATAATCCATTTGATTCAGTGAAACCTGAGATGTATAAAACATACCTGTATGTTAAGTCAGAGGAGTGTGAATCATAGAATCATAGAATGGTCTGGGTTGGAAGGGACCCCATGGATCATAGAGCTCCAACCCCCCTGCCACAGGCAGGGACACCAACCTCAGGCCTGGATCTACACAAGGTTGCCCAGGGCCCCATCCAACCTGGCCTTCAACACTTCCAGGGACGGGGCATCCACTACTTCTCTGGGCAGCCTGTTCCAGCACCTCACCACTCTCTCTGTAAAAAACTTCCCCCTAATATCTAATCTAAACCTTCCTTCCTTTAGCTTTAGTCCATTCCCCCTTGTCCTGCCATTATCTACCCTTTTAAAAAGTTGAATCCCCTCCTGCTTATAAGTTCCCTTCAGGTACTGGCAGGCTGCAATGAGGTCCCCCCGCAGCCTTCTCTTCTCCAGGCTGAACAAGCCCAGCTCCCTCAGCCTCTCTTTGTAGGGCAGGTGCTCCAGCCCTCTAATCATCTTTGTGGCTCCTCTGAACCCTCTCCAACAGTTCCACATCTTTCTTGTATTGGGGGCCCCAGATCTGGACACAGGACTCCAGATGGGGAATCAGTGAATACGACTGATGAAATAGCAAAGTGTTTCCTGCAAGCTGCTTGGTACAGGAGAAGTCACTGATATCCCTGTGACCTGAATATGTTTATTACATCTGTAACTTTTAAAAGTAGTGTTTATTTATTTTTGGGGTTGGACCTGCTGCTCTCTTGAGGTCCCTTCCAACCCCTACGATTTTGTGATTCCTAATGGGAATCCCATTAAACACCATGACATGGGTCTGGGAAAAAAGCTGTAACAGACCAAATAAGAGTGGGGAAAAAAATTTTAAATTCTAAAAATGTGCAACTAGACAGTGCAATCAGTTATCTGAGGGATATGCTGAGGGAGCTGGGCTTGTTCAGCCTGGAGAAGAGAAGGCTGCGGGGGGGACCTCATTGCAGCCTGCCAGTACCTGAAGGGAGCTTATAAGCAGGAAGGGATTCAACTTTTCTTATGGGTATACAATGGCAGGACAAGGCGGAATGGATTAAAACTAAAGGAAGGAAGGTTTAGATTAGATATTAGGGGGAAGTTTTTTACAGAGAGAGTGGTGAGGGGCTGGAACAGGCTGCCCAGAGAAGTAGTGGATGCCCTGTCCCTGGCAGTGTTCAAGGCCAGGTTGGATGGGGCCCTGGGCAACCTTGTGTAGCTCCAGGCCTGGAGGTTGGTGGCCCTGCCTGTGGCAGGGGGGTTGGAGCTCTATGATCCTTGGGGTCCCTTCCAACCCAGACCATTCTATGATTCTATGATCTCTGAGTGCAAGGCTACAAACATGACTTCTGGTTCTACTCTTTTTACTTCTATGTATTCAGTTGTTTCCTCTTGCTTTATTTTCTCCCAGTGGAAGGATGGAGTAAAATACAGCTTTGCTATAGATAGCAAACCAGCTAAAGTGTAATAATAATATATTTTTGTTTAGCTAACAGCTTTTGTTCAGAACAAGGTGACCAAAAATTGAAGGAAAATAACAGAATGTACATATATCACAAAATTTCACAGAAACATCCCAAATTGTTCATACTTTAACATTACCATTGTCAGGAAAAAACATACAGAATTCTCCTTTTTCATCTCTGTATTTCACTTACTAACTGAACAGAGTGAGCAGCAACACTCCCTAGATTAAATACATGTGATGGATAAGAGAACAAAGTACTTTATGTTTCTGATATGAGCCTCCTACCACTCACATATCAATCTAAATCTACTACATTTTATTCTTCACTCAAAACACTTCTCCCTGGTACAAGCTATCACCCCTATTGAACAGTTCTGCAGTAACATTAATAAATTTCCTGATGATACTTTTATTGGCTGTTCTATGCATCAGAAACATCTATTTCTTTTGAAAAAGTTGGGATCAAAAAGGACTGTAGGAGAGTAAAACCTTCATGTTGAAGTTCACTGTTAAGGGAACTTATCAGATCAGGAAGAGTAGATGGAGCTTCAGGTCCCCAGCTGAATGTCAGTCTGTGGTGTCAAAGCAAACTGCACTAACCCTGGGACCAAATATTGCTGTTGTCACCATCCTGTCTTTAGTGAATGGATATTCACATTATCAACAGCACCCTGCCCCAGGCACTGGCTGTCAGAAAACACAATCAAAGCCTGACCATTCTGGAGGTGACTCTTCCAAGGCAGGTTCCAGGCAGGGTGGTGGCAGTAGCTCACTGGGTTCTCTGCTCTAGTGACTTTTCAAAGTGGAAAACTTCAGCTACACCCTATAGAAAGTTACCAGCAGAAAAAAAATACTGTTCTAGAAGCTAAGCTGTTCCTTCTTAATATATGTATATATGATATGATGAGAAGCATGTACAATGTGCTTTTTCATGCTGATATTCTCTTATAAATTGGATCATTATAGTACCACAATTAAAGTCATCATCTTTCCTCCCAGGAAACATGTATGCACTATTTAAACTTTCCTGAAGGAGTTTGTAAGTATTAAAGTAACTACACTTGACTAAAATGACAGTATTAAAACATGTACCTTAGACTGAAGTACAAACAAGCCAAAATATTCTGAAAATTAAATTTTATGTAACAGCAATTAAGGCAATACAATTACTCTGGATTTAAATTGCTAGAAATTGCCAATTTTTCTTCCCTTTGCAGCTTTTTTATTTTAATAATGTCTTTTAACTACTTGGATGAAAGCCAAATTACTCTCTGTAATGAAATTAATAACTTTGAGGGTTTTTGGTTTTGGATTTCTTTTGGGTATTTTTGCTAGCAGAAAGCCTCCTAAGTACTAGCCTCTGCTAAGATCCTGTTTTCCATTAATGGTCTTTTTAGGGAATACCACAAAGAAGCTCTAAAGGACACAACTGAAGATGACTATTAACTAGTATTTTGGAATGAGAGGAATGTACTGACTAGTTCTCCCCATGAGCACAAGTGCAGAAGCTGGCCAAAGACGTTACCTGTAGGATCAGGAAAAACACCTATTAAATTTTTACATAATCAGGTAATATTTTGCAAGTGTCAGGAAGAGGTTGGCTTGTCTCAATCTTGTCAGGGAAACTGAAAGAAGCTCAGAATGCACCTTCACACAAAAATAAAATGTAGGAATTACCATTCTGGACCAGATCAAAACTTCAACTTTTCCAGTAGATTATTATATCTTACATTAAATGTATTTAACTGAAATTAAAATACTTCATCAGCAGTGCACATTCTTTTCAAAATAAATACACTGGTACACTGCTAAGTGCATTCTTCTGTTAAAATAATTTTCAAAGACAGAATATTTGTGAATAAATACAGCATAATATTTTTTTCTCCCCTCAGAAAGTAACCTTTTTTTTTTCTTCCTAGTTTTAAAAATCTAAAAATTAGCATTGCTTTCTGCTTGTTTCAAAACATAAATGAATTACAGTTCAAATTAGATAATGAACAATAACTTTAATGGCAATGTGGAAATAGGGAGAGAGTCAATGATTTGGCCACATCTAAGACTCAGCCTTGGGATACCAGGGAATACAAACTGTTTTTACAAGTTTTCTGTCCTGACACTTCTGTCACTAGACAGAATGCAGTGAATGATTTCTATTTAGTATTTCTTATTAATTCTCCTTACTTAGAAAAAGTCAAGGGTTAGATAGATAAAAATGCTTCTTATTTACTTGCCAGACCCTCCTGTCCAACCAGAGCCTCTTCAATACCAGCCCAGGATGGGCAATAATGTGTCAGGCCAACAAGGGACGTCTGGATCCTGGCAGGGATCTGGATAGGCTACGGAGAGGCAAAACCCCCTTACTAAAACCTTCCTTTGGCCAAGAGTCAGGAGTCACACTGCAGACCTGGGAGCTCTAAAAGCAGTTGCCAGATGGGACACACAACAACTCCCTGGTCATCTCACTGTTCTGCTGAGAAACACAGTGGGGCTGGAAGTGGTGCAGGGTTCACGCCTGCATGCCGCAGCAGCCCTGCAAGCTTCCTTCCTCACACAGCCCAGGTGATCTGCCCTCAGCCTGTGGGCCAGCACAGCCCTGCTCCTGGCAGCCCTGATTTGACCTATGTGAGGAATACCTGCATGTAAAGAGCAGCAAGTTGGCCTTCACATCCAAAGATACCAGCACCTCTCCAAGCAGCAGATAGATTGTCTTAAAACTGATACTTGCTATAAACTCCAGGAGTTTATTCCAGTCCCTTAGGCCTACCAAGCAGAGGCATAGTACAGTTAGACTCTTTTCTCTCAAATACATCTCCTGAATTAGAAAAAAATCAACCAGAGTAACACCATTAAGGGCAAGATTAAGGTCGTGGACAACCTGCTGTGCATAAAGGGGAAGTCCCCGTGTGTACTGGGGTGACCTGTGTCAGCCAGGCTGTGAACCACATCACCATCTTGCTTTCCAAAGAGTTTCTCTGACTGTCCATTATGCCTGTTTCATATGTACAGGGTTCAGGCAATGCATTTGGGCTGATTTTTGTGAATTCATTCCAAAAGTAAGAACTAGAAGAAAGATAGAGCAAAAGAGAGAAACATTGTATTGTAGAGGAAAACGTAAATGAGAATCACAATCAGTATAATCATAGAATGGTCTGGGTTGGAAGGGACCCCAAGGATCATAGAGCTCCAACCCCCCTGCCACAGGCAGGGACACCAACCTCCAGGCCTGGAGCTACACAAGGTTGCCCAGGGCCCCATCCAACCTGGCCTTGAACACTTCCAGGGACAGGGCATCCACTACTTCTCTGGGCAGCCTGTTCCAGCACCTCACCACTCTTTCTGTAAAAAACTTCCCCCTAATATCTAATCTAAACCTTCCTTCCTTTAGCTTTAGTCCATTCCCCCTTGTCCTGCCATTATCTGCCCTTTTAAAAAGTTGAATCCCCTCCTGCTTCTAAGCTCCCTTCAGGTACTGGCAGGCTGCAATGAGGTCCCCCCGCAGCCTTCTCTTCTCCAGGCTGAACAAGCCCAGCTCCCTCAGCCTCTCTTTGTAGGGCAGGTGCTCCAGCCCTCTAATCATCCTTGTGGCTCCTCTGAACCCTCTCCAACAGTTCCACATCTTTCTTGTATTGGAAGCCCCAAATCTGGACACAGGACTCCAGACGGGGCCTCAGGAGGGCAGAGTAGAGAGGGACAATCCCCTCCCTGTCCCTGCTGCCACCCCTCTTCTAATGGAGCCCAGGATCCCATTGGCCTTGCGAGCTGCAAGAGCACACTGCTGGCTCATGTTAAGTTTCTCATCCACCAGAATCCCCAAAGATACATGATAGTATCATCAAATCAGTCAGCCTTCACTGTAGAGGATACTAGGAGGGAAAGAACAGCTTGTTTTCCAAAAGACAGGCCCACAAATGGCACATTTCAGTTATGAGACTTAGTAGTGTTAGACAGAACTCCATTCCTTTGTTACTGTATCACAATCAAAACCAGAAGAAACATTTGCACCCGTGTTCCTTGCAACAATTCCTTGCACCAGAATTTTTGCACAATGGTGGAAAAGTGCCAGAAGAAAAGCCCAAAGGAATTAATTGTTACTGAGATTTTTCTGTATGGAAAAGCAGTCCAACAGCAAATGCTTGTGTCCTTGAAAGACCAGGACTGCTGGTGGAGCTCCCATGAGTACAGGTGGCTCCTCTTCTGCCCTCCAGGAGACAGAAAACTGCTAAAATCTTCTCCTTAGTAGCTTAGGAGGCCTGGTTGATGCAGTCTCCTGTGTGCACTTTCAATCCAGAGATCTAAGTTTAATTTTAAGGATATATTTCCTCTTTCTGCAATAAAAGTTATCATTAACAATCCTATCTGGATTTCAGCTGGGGAATTCAACTTGTGCCTTTCTTTCAATTCATGGCCATGCCCTATGTATAAAATGCTACATATCAATAGCCTGAACATTAAGCTGGTATAGTTTTGTGTTAAGATAAAATTATATTGCCAATATATAGTTTTTCTTCCCATGAAAGAGCTGTTGACACCAATGGCTGTGCAAATTAGAAGTGATAGTCACAACAACTGTTCCCAATTTGTGTCTCATAAAGCATGCAGACAAAAAATCAGACTGATCTGGCCAACGATGCCACCTGTAATGTGCCTGTACCACTTATGCAGTCACACCTCTCTGACACCTGCTTCAGAAAGCAACTGGCAAAACACTTCCAGACTCATGACTGAGAGCTAGAAGTCTTGTAGGACTGGAATGATTTTATCTTTGTATTGCAGTTATTAGTATGGCATCTTTAAAGATAAATCGTTCTTAGCTTTGGGTAAGGCAGGAACATGTACACACATCTGTATCCAGAAAGAGGGCAGGAAATGGAACTGAATTTCTATGTTCAAAGCTGCTCCTCACATGAAGCTGCTGTGTGAGTTAATGATTGCACTGGTGGTGATGCCCTGCAAATGGGATAGATGTGTCCCATGAAGCTGTGTGCCATTCCTCTCATGAGAAGAATCTCTTCTGAAGTCATTATTTCTCAAAATCTTGTCATCTCTCCAGAGTGAGAAAAAGAACAGAGCTGAACCACAGTAGTAGCAATTACTTGGTGAGAAGAGCCCATCCCAACTCTTAGGCTGCAATTGCTCAAACTGTCTGCGACCACTTTGATGTCAGTGTAATCAGATGGGTGCCAAAATGAGCAGGGAGGTAAAAATGAGACAGGGCACGTACCACTTGCAGAAAGAAATGGAAGGAATCAAGCTGCTCTTCCCTGTTGCACTCAGGGCCAAAGAAATGTGAAAAAGTGCCCTACTTTTTAGGGCCACCTGTAATCCCCATTGAGTCTTTGAGCCAGACTTGGCATAGACTCAACAGCATTGAGCTCAGCACAGAGATGGTTCTCCTGAACAACCCCCCAACCCTGTTACACCTATCTTTCCCCTCTTGAATCTGTACAATCTCTCTCTGCATGTTCCACCATGATGGAAATCCCTCCTGCTAAAACGTAATTCAGACCATGTCAGCTGGTGAACAAGCACAGTCAGAGACACTCTGCCCTGGCACAGAAGTTGAGGGATGACTGGGGCTGTGCATGTAGGTGGGGGGGGTTCAGCCTGTCTAAACCCCAAGATTTCAGTTCCTGTTGATCAGATCAGTGTGCCTGGCTCCCACAGCAGTATTTGGAGTGCAAATCTCAAAGAAGCAACACTAGGGTTTTGAAAACTTTACAACCCTTGCAGTCCTGAGTTATTTCCCTTAGTTTTTCATAGAAATGCATGTGTCAAAATGCTCAAATTCCCAACAGTAAAAACTCACTTCCTTATTTCATAACAGAAGACAGGATAGCCCCACCAGAAGACCATCCAAGCTCCACTCTGAAACTGAGTCCTTTTCTATTAAAAGCATTCACATGTTAAGCAAACTCCTTGGAGGCAGTAAGCCTTTTTCCAAGTTTACAATGAAATATGAAATGCCTTTTAAAAAAAAAAACAAAAACTCTTCATTAACTGGATCAGTACATAGAACAGTTCCTGTTCTCACAGAGGCAGCACAGATGACATCTTAAATATACCTGAAATTAAATCATAGAATCACAGAATGGCATGGTTTGGAAGGGACCCCAAGGATCATAGAGCGCCAACCCCCCTGCCACAGGCAGGGACACCAACCTCCAGGCCTGGATCTACACAAGGTTGCCCAGGGCCCATCCAACCTGGCCTTCAACACTTCCAGGGACGGGGCATCCACTCCTTCTCTGGGCAGCCTGTTCCAGCCCCTCACCACTCGTTATAATAATAATCTAATCTAAACCTTCCTTCCTTTAGTTTTAATCCATTCCCCCTTGTCCTGCCATTATCTGCCCTTTTAAAAAGTTGAATCCCCTCCTGCTTATAAGCTCCCTTCAGGTACTGGCAGGCTGCAATGAGGTCCCCCCGCAGCCTTCTCTTCTCCAGGCTGAACAAGCCCAGCTCCCTCAGCCTCTCTTTGTAGGGCAGGTGCTCCAGCCCTCTAATCATCTTTGTGGCTCCTCTGAACCCTCTCCAACAGTTCCACATCTTTCTTGTATTGGGGGCCCCAGCTCTGGACACAGGACTCCAGATGGGGCCTCATGAGGGCAGAGTAGAGAGGGACAGTCACCTCCCTGTGCCTGCTGCCACCCCTCTTCTGATGGAGCCCAGGGTCCCATTGGCCTTGCCAGCTGCTATTATCCTTTTTCAGACAAAGGTTAAAGTTGGGCAGATAAAGTTAATTTGCCCAAGGAAACGAAGAAATTTGTAGCAAAGAATCAAAAGCTAGTGTCCCAAACACAGGCTTTAAACAGCACATTTGACTGCACTGTATCTGTCCTGAGTTTTAGTGCCTGTTGACAATTCCAGAATTATAATAAATTGTGGACCAGTAACAAACTCTTCCTCATCCATTTGCTCACTGGACACTGACATAAAGTAAAAAAAAAACCTTGAAAGATTTTGTGTGATCTGTAATCACATAAAACTCCACCTAGATATCCAGAATTGTGATCAAAGAGGAAAGAGGCTCTGGCTTTTGATATCCATATTGCAAGGACAAACTCAGAATCACAGAATAAACTCAGAATCATTTAGGTTGTAAAAAACCCTTTAAGATTGTTGAGTCAAACTGTAAACATAGGAAGGAAACTGTGGGGTGCTTGTTTAAATGTCTTGGGTTCAAGTACTGCTCAGAGTTATTTCTGGGGATCACCTTCCTTCTTTGATACAGTATTTGTGTTTTCAATGAGAATAAAGGTAATATACACTGTATTGGTTGGGCTTTTCACAGTCTTAATTTTAGGTGGACATGATTTTTAGAAACATAAAAGCTCTTCCATACTAGGGCCTTTTAGTCAAGTAAACCTAAGCAAGCTGAATGATGGTTCACAGCAATTCACATCACATACTCTTGTCTATATTTACATGAGCATTCCCTACAAATCTTCCCTCAGTTATTATTATTATTATGTAAAATGATAGCAGAGGAGAATTTTATTCACAATCCTGCTTCTAAATTCATTTACCCTAAAGAAATCACATAATCCATCTGTAAGTCCAGCAAATTAAATTTCCATAGGGCAGTTATCTCTATGGAAGGGAGTTAGAATATTTTGCTTCAAGTAAGAATGCCAGCAAGACCTAACACAGTACTGCAAGAACACTGCATGCTCTGGGCTCCATCTTATTATTATTCTTCTAACATGATCACTGTGCGACATTTAATGTTCATTAGCAAGAATATTTATTCTGGAGTCAGGCATATTGATATTATAATAAGAACTCAATTTCATACATCCCAGAACAATAATTAGATTTGTAAAAAAACAAATAAGTAGACAATGGTCAATAGATCAAAAGCTTTTATTGCACAGAGGTATCTTTTATGACTATTCAGATATTAATTTGAGCAGGCTTCAGACACTAAAATCAACGTACCATGGTGTCAGAGAATATGGGACATATGCAGGTAAGTCACACTGGAGATTGTCTAGGTCATGTTTTCATTTCTTATGAAATACATGGCTGTGAAACCATGGTAAAATCTGATACCCAGCCTCACCCAGGACTTATCATATGATGCTATCATATCATGGTAATCACAGAGAACAGGTATGACTCAGAATACATTCTATAAGATGACTTTGACTGTAGAGGATGTAGAGATTTCAAATCAATCTTAGTATTTATATATTCAGTGAGTTTTCTGT
Source organism: Zapornia atra (assembly GCA_013400835.1). Classification (NCBI taxonomy): domain Eukaryota; kingdom Metazoa; phylum Chordata; class Aves; order Gruiformes; family Rallidae; genus Zapornia; species Zapornia atra. The sequence goes on from VZTU01018145.1 coordinate 16,332, forward strand.
ATGTATATGAAGATACATGTATTGCTTGGAACTCAGATAATAAAAATCTTTTTTTCACATGTTTGCTTACATCTACACTTCCCTTACAAATAAAGGATGGTAATATGGTTATTGTGTTCCCAAAACCCCAAATACATCAGTGTTTCTAAGAAACATGACCTACACTGTACATTCAAGTCCTGTTCCCACTTGGGAACTGCCTTTACAGATATATCAAAAACCTGTCCAAATGCATTTGGAAAGATACAAATGAAATGCTTTTATTTTCATATTGATGCCTCTTGACAAACCTGGGCAGAGCATTTATGATAAAAGTCTTCATATGTTTAGATTAGTTTTCCATGATTTCCACACAGCTGGTTTCAGTAACATGTTAATGACTCATATAATGCTTCATTAATGTGTTTTTTCAATGTTAAAACACTCTGTAAACATTCCAGAGCTCAGATTCTTTGCCAACTATTTGTTCTGAAGAGCCTTTCAGGTATTAGAGATTACCTTTTCAGGTATTGGAGAGGGTTCAGAGGGCCACAAAGATGATTAGAAGGCTGGAGCACCTGCCCTACAAAGAGAGGCTGAGGGAGCTGGGCTTGTTCAGCCTGGAGAAGAGAAGGCTGCAGGGGGACCTCATTGCAGCCTGCCAGTACCTGAAGGGAGCTTAGAAGCAGGAGGGGATTCAACTTTTTGCAGGGGCAGATAATGGCAGGACAAGGGGGAAGGGATTAAAACTAAAGGAAGGAAGGTTTAGATTAGATATTAGGGGGAAGTTGTTTACAGAAAGAGTGGTGAGGTGCTGGAACAGGCTGCCCAGAGAAGTAGTGGATGCCCCGTCCCTGGAGGTGTTCAAGGCCAGGTTGGATGGGGCCCTGGGCAACCTTGTGTAGATCCAGGCCTGGAGGTTGGTGACCCTGCCTGTGGCAGGGGGGTTGGAGCTCTATGATCCTTGGGGTCCCTTCCAACCCAGACCATTCTATGATTCCATGATTCTATTAGCCTCTATTATTACATGGGACTGTTGCCTACATCACCCTGCACAGCTTTTACTGTGTAACTGAGTAAGAAACACAGATCAAGTGAAGGCATCTCTGACCTACACAGCAGGCAGCCATATGGGAGCAGGAATATAGAGTTATGCATGCAAATAGAAAAATTCCTTAAAATTCCTTGAAAACAAACTATCTGTTCAGGAGTTTGTCATAAAAGTGAACAAAAGGATGTGAGGATGAATGAGTCAAAGAGATTCAGAAAAAACCACAATGTTCATGGAAATGTTCCATATTTTTGCCCTGGTTTACCAATCAGAGACTGGTCTATGATGCAGTACTCTAGCTATTCCTCCAGGAAAGAGAAAAAAAATACTGCTTTTGAGTCATGAATTAGGAAAGAAAAAGTCATTGCATATTGGCAAGATGGAAGAAATCATTTTAAAAACAAGCTGGCTTTGATATCATGAGTGAAAACATTCCCAAGAACCAGAAGAGAACAGGAAGAGAAGAAGCTGTTACGAGGAGTACACCAGTAACTGGTATATGAGTGGTTCAGGTCCTGGGATGCAGATGGTTTCACTCTCTATATAGAGAGCTAGGCTCAGGTTTGGGGAGTCAGCCTTGAGTACCACCTAGCAGATTTAAACCAAACCACATGTCCAGAATGAAGGGAAAAAACCAGGTTTAGATATCAGTTTGCTAGGTTTACTAGGTCATTGCTTGTTATTAATGGGGTAGAACTGCCTTGTTCTTTTGCTGCTCAGAAAACAAACCCAAGAGGTTTTACAGTAAACACATCATGGTACCCATTCTCCTAGCTGGCAGGAGACAACAAATGCCTGTGTCAGATTCACTGCAAAGGAAAACCAAAAAAACCAAGAAACCAAAATTCTAGCTTTTTTCAAAAAATAAAGGAAGAAAAAAAAAAAAGAGAAACAAAACACAGAGGAAGAAAACCCCCTCAAAAATCTACAAGCCCTGAAATCAGAATAACTACTTTACCTCCCCTCCAGGACAGGAGCACACAACATTTCAAATTTAAAAAGACTCCACAGCTATTTTTTTCAATCTCAAAAGAAAAATTATTAACACTCAAACCCCCCAATTCAACTGAAACCAAAATACTGTATTGTTTTTCTTGTTGAAAATGCAAAAACAAAAGCTAAAGAAGCTATAACCTAACTGTGGTATCACCTTACTGTGGTTTCTAAGGTAAGACAGCATACTGAAAAGCAGATAATAATATCATTCCAGCCATCTGTGTCAGACAGGTAATCCACTCAAAGGAGAGACTGACACCAAACCCACTTCAGAACATCCACTATATGGTGGCAGACATGAGCAGAAGTATAAACTCTGAACCAAAAGGAAGGAACCAAGTTTCATTTTTGCATCCCAGAAGAGTACCAAGAAAAATGAAGAGACTTATCACCAGTTTCTAAAAGCACAATGTTCTATTCTAACTTCAACAAAAAGTTTAATTTGTCCTGAAATTAAATTTTACAGAGTATCACTTGAACCAGAAAAAAATATTATTTTGGAAGGTTAATCTAAAGGATTCCTTTCCCTTCAATCCATGCTTAAAATGAAAATTTAATTACAGTGATAAATACACTTTAATATAGATTTTTGTTTAGCTATATTGCTGTATTTTTGATCCTTGGGTTGTAAGAATGGACTAATCTAACTAGAATTTTTGAAAAGTGTCTTATCTTAAGGATCACTACCTAGTATAGACTTTAATAGATTATTTCAGCATTTTATATCTTTATAAGGAATGCTTATTCTGTTTAAAAAGATACAGGGTAGGACTGACTTCATTACCCTTGTTTTTCTATTTAAGAATTCATGTGCAAAATAACTGATTAACAGGGATGTATCTCATTCCTGTTTCCAGACACTTAAAAAAGGCTTTCCACCACCTCAGGGTCACTGCTTCCAGAATACAACAGTACAGCAGGATAATGTAAACCTCTCTTTTCTTACTATTAGCATAAGTGGAATTGGTTCCCTTAGAAAAAACACTCTGAAGTCTTTGGTCTCCTAAATTCTACCCTGAGACACTCCCACTCTGCCCCAAGTGAGGCTGATAAAACGTACCTGTCACAAGCAGTGGTAAGATATGGAGCTTGATATGGAAACCTCCCACCCAGTACAAATATGAGTGGATAAAATTATCCATCACAACCTCAAGGTCAAGTTGTCAAAACCATCCATGTTTTCTGGAGATGCTGGAATATATTACTTAAAATATTAAGTGCTTTTATAGCTTCTCTGTCCCCTGTTAACTGTGAGGAGCAACAACTGCAGATAACACAATAACAATAAAAATAAAAAGCCTTGAACTGAAGTGAGAGAACACCTGCATAAATGCAGGTGGTACCAACCACCACTTACAAGTATCTGTAACTAATAAATAGAGGAAACAACACCAGACATGTTTACCTCAGTAATGCAATTTTCATTTTAAGTAACTTTTATCACAAGAAAACAGGTAATAAGTTACTAATACCTGATATACCTTCATGATATTGACAGTTCCTTCTCCATTCTGGCCTGGGGATCCTTGGCTCTGTAGCAGATTTCTCACTGTCTCCTCCATTCTAGAGAATGAAAATATTTATAAAAGTCAACTGTATGGGAAAAAAATTAAGAGTTGCATTCAGTGGCTTTGTTCTTTACAAGAGGTTAATGCATCCATGGCTACCATTAAATTAATATTTAAAGACAATCCTGGCCATATAATGTTCTCATAGTTCATGTTATGAATAACACATTAAGGGCACTCTTTTATCTTTTGAATATGCACAGTAATTAGTTGTATTGTTAAAATCCTATTGGAGCTCAGGTAAAAGAATTAAAAACAACTGTGTGCAAGACATCACCTTGTCAACAGTGTAACCAAACACCGTGAGGAAATGACTGTCATTTAGGGAGAAAATCAGCCAGATTAAAAAAAGAAACCAACCTGCTGTATTTCCAGCTGATTGTCAGTTTTGTGCAATTCAGACAGCCTGTCAAACACATTCCTAGTATTTCCTCTCTGTGTTAGAGGTGCAGCAGTGTGTGCCAGTACATTTGTTTGTACAGCTACAGCTGCTGAACACATTCACCCTTCTCTGGCCTTTCAAAGGGATGTAAAAAGCAAGTGGAGGCTACAATCTGGTACTACCATCTCATGAAAACGTAATCAACTTCAGTTCTGTCAGTGAAAGGAGGAAGGTCTGCACTTTTATTTTAAAAGGTGTTAATAGACACCATCCAAAGTTGCCTTTGATCTGCATGCGTTCATCAAGCATGTTAAAGCTGCTAGGAACGCTCACCCTCCTGAATGCAGGCTGGGCAGAAGAAAGAGTTCTGCTCCTCTGCACAACAGGACAGCTGGGAATAACAGAAGCCACCTACGAAACACTGGTCCCATTCAAGGTAGATCAGAAATTAAATCCATGGGCTTAGGAGATGTCACAGAGGCTGCCCCCAAAGAAAGGGTCTGGGACTAAAGCTGGTTTCAGCTCTGTGAGCACCGGTAAGAAGAGGAAAGGGATCAAAAGCCAGAGCAGCAGTGATGGACACAACAACAAAGATGCTGGGTTTTACAAAACATGCTGAGTGCCAAATCCAGCTGAAGGTCCTCACCCCACACCCCATTTCCTCATGCAAATTCTCCCTCCCATACAGCTTCCTCAGCTGTGCAGCCCCAACAGCCATCTGCACCCTCTCTCTCTCACACATTTTCTGTTCTTTTCCTTTGAAGCCTTTTCCATCCCTTGACAGAGCTGGAAGACCAGCTAGGCTGGAACACAGACTGGAGAAAGGAAACTGCTGTGGCATGGGTATGTGAGAGTGGAATATCTTAAGCCATATTACCAGACACGCTCTATGTTACAACTGTGACCTTGACAAAGGAGCCAGTGTTCCCAGGCATGTCAGACCAGAAACTGCCTGCTGTTGTTTATTTCCATGGTGTTCAGGGGAACATGACTTGTTTGTGCCATTCTTTGCAAATGCAATTCAGCAGAAGAATTATTCACAGCGTATCAATTTTTTTTTAGTTATTATTTCTAAGGTAACAATCCAATGAGACAGCAAATATTAGCTAACTGGGCTGGCTGAAGGCCAATAACATCTTTTATATAAGCCTCATATTCTTTCTGTTCTTTCAGTCCTATCAGAATGAACTGCATTGACTAATTTAGCCATATGATGATGTTCTCCTAGGTTTTCTCCTTTCACATCAGCCAGCTACGCTACTTTTCAAGAAGAGCACACTGGGTATTCATTCTACTCAGATGAACACTGACATTTTACTTATTCATATGATGGGTTTTTGTCATTGATGTGTAGACTTCTACATTGCCAGAATGCCCACAGAATAGTTGGACCATCTGCTGACCAAATGTGAGCAAAACCAAGCCAGCTTTAATCTCTAGTGCAGGCAGTGGTGCAGTTTTTCAGTTGCAGATTGGAACCATTTCTGTTCCCTGGCTGACCTCAATCAGATGCCTTTAACTCAAAAGAACAAATCATTCAGGTCTGTAATAGAAATCCCTGTGCAATCCCTCACCACAAGATTTCATCTCTTAATGTGCTCATCATTTCATTTTTAAATTAATGATGTAATAGGATTCTTAATGATTGTGTTTACATATGCATACACATTTCCAACTCTAGTCCTCCAGAAAGTTCTTACAAATTAACAGACAAGCAAAAATGGGAGAAAGATTCATTTATCACTAAAATCAGAGTTTTTCAATTTAGGCCTGATTGTGTTAATGAAAATATAGTCTAGTTGTGTATTAGTATCATCAGTTTAAACCAGCTCAGAAAATTTATGAAGTATTCTTAAAATTTAAGATGTCATTCCATCTTCAATCAAATTCAGATGGTCTGTTTCAACAACAGGCCCATCCTGTTGCCTTATAGGGACTGGTGAGCAGAGTTTCATGCAGCAATTAGAAACATCAGCACACAAACTTCTATGCAAAAGAATAGTCTTTGCAACATAACAAAGAGCTCAGCTAAACACAGCTGAGAATTTTTGTTGTTTTCTTGTTTACAGCTATTACAGAAGTTTGTAAGAGGAGACATCCATAAAACCAAACTGCAGGCATAACAGAGACACTGTCTGGGTGGTCATGTCACCATAAAATCAGCCCTGAGCCCTTACAAGCTTTAGGTACTGATTCAGTGAGAAGTGATCATGCAGAGTGGATTGGTATAGGTGTAGCTTAAGAGACAATTAATACAACTTTAATATAAGAATTTTCATAGCTTTAAGAATAGACTAGTTTAAGAGAAAGCTGTAACTGTGTAAGCTGCTTGTGAGAGCGGAGCAAAGCTTAACCATAACAATGCAACAGTAACAGCCTTGAAGATAAAGAAGTAAGAATTGGTGTGTTTTTAGGAATAGATTAGTTTTGAATTTTAGCAGAACTTGGCTGTGATCACATCAGCTGTTTCATGAAAGCGGCTACAAAACTTAGCCATAATAGTGCAACAGCCTTGAAACCAGAGGAAGGAGGAGATAGAGGAGTCATAAATAATGAGACTAACGACCAATTAAAAGTCAGAGTCTATCTTGTTTTCAGTGAAAAACTAACTACTCAGTGCAGGTGTTGGGAGCCCAGATAAGCATGGAGAAACCCGTAAAGAGCATGGGCTGAGAGAGAGGGAGACGTCCAGCCTTCATCCCTGGAGACCACCAGAAGACCCCCTGAGTGTCACTGAGCATGCTCTATCTGGGAGGAGTTAATGGAAATGACTTCCTGGGAATAATTTGCATAACCCTGCCTTTTCTTAGCCATTATAATGAATATGTATAGTTAATCTGTATAAATATGAGAAATTTGGCTTTAATGGGGCACACATTGGGAGGAGCGATCGATCCCCTGTGTGCCCAGCGCTGCAATAAAGGATCCCTGCTGAATAGGCACCAAGGCTACTGAGTTTTGATTCCAGCTTTCTGAGGCATCAGTACCCATGGAGTATCTGAAGAAGGAAAGAGAAAACTGCTTCCTGTCAAACAAGGAGATGAAATATGCTTCCAGTCTAATTTACTGCAAAGCTCTGATGGTCAGTGCTCTTGTAGTTTATAAGCTGCTGCTTCTTCACTGGCATCCCAGTTGTTTATTTTTTGGAAGGACTGTTTAACCAAATAGGGCACAGGATAATAATTGAGACTTGTTTCTTATAAATTAGAATCTCTGAAGCATGTATTAATGGCACCTTAATTGAAAAGCAATCGTTACATGATCTATAACACTCTCCACAGTGACAGTACATGCCAGATAGATTTAGTATCATTTTTTTTAAAGAATGTAAGAATGGGTGAGCATCTGTAAATATAACTTGAAATCCCATGTTTTTCTCCCCAAGCAAGGCTTTCAAAGGACATCTGAATTTTGTAAGTGAAGCAGAAAAACCAGCTTTATGAAAAGCTATTTCTAGACATCAACCCATATTTTCCTCTCTTTTGGTAACCACAAAAAGTTATCTTCTCTTGGTCATGATTCTAATATCCTAGATGGACCCAGTCCAACATCAGACACTTGCAGATTAGGTCTAGAATAGCTATCCCCCACGCGTGTATTCTGCCTGCTTGCTGGCCTAGGCTAAAAAACCTGTTTTGCCAAGGATTCTGCACATCTTATGTAACTATCAAGCTGTTACAATCTGCTAAACAGTCTCTAAAGCTCACCATTCCCAAGACTACATTCTTCAGTCATTATTTAAGCACATTTATTTTGCTCTCTCTTGAGTGGTTTATTTACTGTCTGTTCATCTCATGTATCTCAGTTAGTGCCAGTAAATGTTTTGCTACATCTATTATTTTAATGGGAAATTAAAGTTTTAAGAAAACTGAAGTGTTCCTTTCAATTTTTCTTTTGTTTTAAAAAAAAAAGCTATTTTCTTTAGGGCAAAAATAAATGAAACACATGTTTGATAGAAGCTTCTTAAGTTTCTTGACAAAATGTCAGTTTAGAGTAGGGAAACAGTCCTCCACCAGGCCTAACCTAAGGATAAATCTCTCAAAGCATTAAACAGAAGAAGAAATGAGGCACTCTGAGACCAGAATCTGTTCATGGAATATAAGAGTTTAAGGAACATAAAATATTAATGCTACTGCAGAAAGCACTGTCAAGATATCATCTGGAATATTATCTGCAGTTACATCACCAGCATTCAGAGAGGATTTAGTGAAGAGACAGCTCTGAGGTTGTCTAGAGGAATCAAAGAGTCTGCATCATGAGGAGACTAAACAACTTCTCTTGTTACACCTAAGACACCAAGGGCTTACATAGGTATGATTTCCACAAAAGAATAATTGAAAAAAAGTAAAATGTAAAAGAAAACTACATCAACCTAAAACCAATGATTGACAAAACAAGATGGGAACAATGTGGCTAAAAATAAAATTAGGATGTTTTTAATCATTCAAAAAGTGAGACTGAACCAGCCTGCCAGGTAGAGTAATGGGATGAGAAACCTAAACAGTTTTAAACCAGAGTTGAGCAGCTTATGAAATTAATTACATAGCAGGGTCAAGAGCAGAGGACTTGAATTTATGATTCACAGGTCCTTTCTGCTGAAACAAAATCACTCATTCCTACATTTAAAAAATTTAATTTGTGCTGTGTTGTTGAGAGAATAGCAGGAAATCAATCCAACTTCAACATACAGTTATTTAGTTTGGCTTTGTTTCTTGACAAGGGGACCAGGGAAATCTGGAAAGGAGGAAACACCATTCCCTGCCCAGGGATCAGCACACAGGGCACAGATGCTCAGGCACCCAAGATGGCAGAAGGAAGCTTCCTCTGTACTTTTGCTGCTACTCAAATCTTGTCTGGAAGCCAGGATCTGTCTGCAAGGACCCCCTGACTTGCTTTTAAAGCTGCTTGATGTTTCTCACAGCTTTGCTGCCTCCATCTCCTGCCTGGCCCCACTGCTGCAAGTCACAGCAGGTGAGAGACAGACCCTTCTGGGTTGACACATCACTGCTGACAGTCGAATTCCTGACCTTCCTCACAGTCCTTCCTCAGGATCATCACCTTCATAAATGGGCACCTCCTTTGTGCTGCCCCCCAGCAATGCTGGGGGATGGACAGAAAGCCTGGCTGCTTTGTGCCCCTCCCAATTCTGCTGTTTCAAGTGGACTAAAGTAATAGCCTATTTTGTTGGGCTTCTCCCCAAGAACAGGTTTTAAGACCACAGTGGAATTAATCTTTCCTCAAACACACTAAACACAAGGAGGCAGAAGAGTTCTCTCTGCCCTCCAACTCCAAAGAACCTTCCCCAGATATTTCTGACTTTGCAAAAAGGTCTTTCAGACCCCTTTCAGTAAGGTTTATCAATTTCCTTCTCTGAGAGAGGTTTCTCACAGTCTGCCACTGTGATCTGACAGATGAAGAGGATTTTCTCTGATCAACCTCTCAACTGTGTAGGACATACCTTAATGTCCTGTCTCACTGCAGAGGAAACCCATTCTCTTATCTGGTTCTCTGCAGCATATCCTGTTTGATCTCCCCAGACCTTAAACCTTTCCTCAACAGAGAAAGTTTTCCTTGAAAAAAATTCTTTCCCTATATCCTGATCTTTGATCCCCCCTACAGCACAGGGAATAAATCCTCTCTACAGCCTGTGCTCTGTTCAGCCATGTTCCATGCAGCCCATTTATGATTCTCCCTCCAAGGGGAGGTTACCACATAGTTGAAGGTGTGTGACAGTTACAAACCCTTCTCCATTGACCTAATTCCTTCAAGATTCCCACAGGCTGTCAGCTACCTTTTGCTAGGTGCTATCACCTTCCCTTTTCATCACCCTCAAGCTGAGGTGCCAGTACTCAGTGGTTATTTCAAATACATGTCACAAGAATTCCTTCAACTTGATAGTGACTTACAATCTCTCACAGACATGTCCAAAGGTTTCTGCAGCAGTTGAGGTTTCTATTTCAGCTCTTCCCAACTCCTCATGTGCAGCCACAGGGTTCTTAAAATTTTTAAGACTTGGAGAAAAATATCAGTTAGAGACCTTTCTCCACCTTTAGCTTAACTTATTCTGTGTAATCAGAATTCTCAGGTAGGCATTTTCTTCCAGCTCATATCTGTGAGATGGTGAAGTTTCCTGCCTCTCTCCTAGGCAGTCTCCAGCTTAAGACACCCAGCTTGTGTTTTTAGTTACAGCCTCCCCAGAGATGTGGCCTGGGTTTCAGTTCCTTCAGCTGTCTGATGCCTCCCTACCTGATCATGGAACAAGTAACAGGCTCCCACGTGCTCTCTCAGGTCTTTCAGCTCCTGGTTCACACATGAGCCAGCAAGCATTTTCACCAGCTGGAGTTTGGTGGTTTCTTTGGAGACTGCTGTCTAGCTGGCTTTGATGGCAGACTTCTTTGCCTTTGTCCAAGCCTTGCAGATCTCTCTCCAAACCCACAATCCAACAAAAATCTTCTGTCTGACTCAGCTCCCAGACAAATTTATTTGCTTACTCCTGTGTAGTTCAAAACTTCAGGTTTGGGGTTACCTGCATTTCACTTCACTCACTGCCTGGTTCAAAGCACCAGACATTTTTAAACAGGAAAAATATCAAAATGGCTTTGTAAGACATAAAAGAAATACAAACCTCATCAAACAGCAGTTCCAGTTCACTGCATCCTTGCAGGAGTGTCTACCTGGTTTCAATTAAATTAGTGGCTCTCTAGACTGCAGACTCTGCTGCCTCTCCCCATCCCCAAGGATTGCCATTCGCTCTAGACATGGCTGTCAGCTCTCCCCTGACCTGTAGGCCCATCCCCAGACTCTCTAATGGCCTGCCAGCCACAATGACAGCTCTGAGACCCTCTGCTGTCCTTCATAACCATCCTCCCCAGTGATCTCCAGAAAGAAGGTCTCTCCTTCCCCGGGCTGTGTCCAAGCCTTCTTTCTCCATGCACCCCCTGCAGAGAGCCTGTAGCACACTGCTAGGCCTCCACTTCAAATGGGGAGGTAGCCAGAAGATAGCAGGCCCAAGCTCCTCCAAAGAATTAAGATACTGAAAATGGATTTAAAAAGTAAAGAGAGAAGTGAAAACAGATACATGATAAGCTTAAAAGAGAACCGACAGATGGGAAATGCTGAGGCTTTGAACCCCAAGGGGTTTTCTCCACATTTTCAGTTCTGTTTAGGATATGACATTGGTACATGCCTTGTAGCAGTGTGCAGGGCAGAGCCCACAGAATGCACAATATCCAGCCTTAATATTTAAATTGGAAAATAAAGTAATAATATCCTTTACAACAGCAGCAGAAAGACACACATATAATGTATAATTTATATTTAATTCTTTCTGTTCAACAGTACAGGTGCTTATCAATCCAGAAATACCATGGCATATCCTCCTCCTGTGGTACCATCACAACCCTTTCCCACCACGGGCTCTGAGCAGCTAGTTCAACCCCGTGGCATTTGCTTCCTGGCAAATTCAAACAGCACAAGCCACGCTCTTTTCACATGCTCATGCTAAACCCTCCTTCTAAAAACACACTCAAGCTTTTGCCTGAAGGCCAAGCTATTTAAAGACAAGTAACACATAAACTATCTTGTGCATGACTGGGGCAACAACTCAACTAGGGCATGCAAGGCCATGCTGGAACAAAACAGGTCTCAAGCTCTATTTACATGAGTGGAGAAGGGTCCTTCTTTTGCATGGGCAATCTGACCAGGTGCTCTGTTCACTAGACCATACCACCACTTGAAAATAACATAGACTTGAAAGACTGAGCACAGCATTTACTTAGCTGAACCACTGACCATTGAACCCACTGGAAATATTCAAGGTAACTTTAAAATAATGTATAAGCAGGGTAGGAGTTTGCAAGACCTCAGCCTTGGCATATCACTGCTCCCACACAAGCCTGAATTCTGTTATCACACAATGGCAGACCTGACATTTCCCTGAAACTGCTCTAACTACCATCTGAGCCAGGAAACGTTGGAAATGTTTCCATTGTCTCTTTAAGCCATACAGATTTCACTCATAAAACTTACACCTACAGCAAAAAGTTTCTGAACTGCAACAGAAAAAAAGGGTAATGTTTATTTCTGTGTTGACAGATAGACAAATGCCATATGGACTGAATGGGTGTCTTCCATATATGATTTTCCCATATATGATCTGCTAAGTTACAGGCAAAAAAACAGTCTAAGACTAAGCCTCATTGAAAAGCTTCTCACAGGCAATTGAAAAGATTTTTCAAATGGAAGGACTGTCCCTCCCACAATTCCCCAGTAACATATTTGGGACCTTAGGACAGGAGATATTTTCATTAACTTTAAATGGATAAAACCAGACATGTACAGAAAGCTAATTCTCATGTCAGCTTAAACATATGCTTGTAAATTCAGACTCTATTCATGCTGGAGGCACCAGAAACAGTCACAGTGTTTCAGCATCACTAAAAGCGTCAGAAAAATTCCAGACAACTATACCATCAGACTGCAAATTTTTTCCAATCTCAAATAATGGGGGTGTTGCTTTTTTCTTGTTTTCCACATCTTAAAGTACTTATTTTTTCCATATTTACAAATGCATAGATACATGGATAGGTGTATCTACCAGCTCCTCCAAATACAGATATCAAATTTTGCATATAAGCACCCTGAAACAGACAAACCACTATTGCTTTAAGTTACTTACAGAAATCTAGAGCCACTCAAAAAATTCTAGCTCCACTTTGAGTTACAGCTTCAAGGGGTACCAAAACCACCTTAACATAGCTCCATAAATTCCTATGTGTTTTCCACAAATAGCAAAGATGCTATGTGGGGAGGGAAGCTATTTTTGTGGGGTTGAAGTAGCTACAAGAGAAATGCAAGATAAAAATGAGGTCTGTCATCAATGTGCATTTGCAGAACCCTCTACAATGCAAACAAACTGTTCTTAGGCATTTTCACACTACACAGCCCATCATGAAGTGATGTCCTTGCCCTTTGCAGGGGGTTGGAACTAGATGATCTTTGAGGTCCTTTCCAAGCTCGAACATTCTATGATTCTGTGAAGCTTTCAGGCTCAGATTGCACAGTGCTGTGGCAGACCCCAACCTCTGCTGTCCACAGCACTGACAGCAGCTGGAAGAAAACCAAAAAGAGGAGGGACATTTTATTTTCTTCTGTAGAAATTATCAGCCTCTCTGGCATCACAGCGAAGGCTTCCTTAGGCCATCAGATTCCAGACTCCAATCTCAAGCTCTACATAATATGAACTTATTTCATTCTCTCATAGCTCTACCTCTTTGCAAACCTTACTGGAGTTCTGTGATGATTTATAAGCTATACCCTGTGAAGATGTGTGGATGCAATTTTCTGAAAGTACAATCCCAACTTCACAGAACCAGTAAGTAATAGCATTTTCTTTAGCATAACACATTCCACTTATTTTAATGTACAGAATGACTGAGATAGCCATTGCACATTACTGACATTTGCCCACTAGTGAACAATTGCAGTAAAAATCCAAGGATGATCCATCACAAAGTTGAGTTTGCTCTTTCAAAAAGCATACTAGCTTTAATTATCATAACTCAGCATGTGCTGGTAAATATGGTTGTTCTATTAGAAAGATCAGTGATGTGAAGCCTCATCCCAGGATACACTAAGTCCCTGCTCGTAAGAGGTCTGGGGTCCACAGTTTTTGTGCCTTAAATATGCAGGTTAACATATTATACTGTGTCTGCTTCTCACAGGTGAAAAAACTGAGGCACAGCAAGGTTAACAAACACAGCCAACATCAGTGACTGTTAGAACCCAGGACACCAACTGTTCGCTCTGCTGGCTCTAAGCCACAGATGACATCTCCTCTCTATATCTTTTTCTTCCTAGGTCTGTACAAATCTTCAGCTCTTTCCATCAATGATCTGAGCTCTGTATCTAAGAAATCTCAGTAAATTTAAGTAAATCAGCAGCTTTGCTGTCTCTTTACTGGTATGCTAATGTTTCACACATTTCACATGAGTCGCTTACGCCAGCACTTGCACAGCCTTAACCAAGCCGTTCGATCTGGAGTGAGGCATGTATCAAAAGCTTTGCTCTGGCTTTTTATCATTCCAACAGTTCTGCTCCTCTGCACTAAAATGAAACCTGGAGGATTTGTGGGAGGATATAGAGACATATTTACACCTCACCATTCTACAATTAAAAAATTGCAAAACACTTAAAATATATAACTCTTCTGAGTAAGTGCTTGTGATTATGCATCTTGTTGCTGCACAAAAAGATACAGAATTCTTTTGACTGACTACTAAGTATGAATACATTAAAGTAGTTCAGAAAGTTTCCTTATACTGAACACCTTACAACATGCCCTAATGCCTTCAGAGGCATCAGTTTACTAACTTCTTGCGTTCTTTTCCCCTTAAATTGCTTTTTGTGAATTCAATGCCTTTAAGAAGCTAACTACTGCTGGAGTTAATGGGTCTCTAAATAATCATACCTTCAAGAAACCACTCCTGGTTTGGAGCAGTAACCTAAATATTAAAATTTTTAAAAGTTAAATTTATTAAAATAAAAATATAAANATAAATTATTAAAGTAAGAAATAGAATTTTTTAAAAACCTAATCAAAAATCAAATTCACAAGACAGCACCAGCCCTTTCCTGCTACTGTACAGCCAAGTCCAAAGGCCAGACTCCTGAAAATGTAACTACAGAGGACTCAAGTATGACTGGAAGGTTTCCCCCACTTTGAACTTGGACCTTCCCCAAAATGGGTCACTTCAGATGTTCACAAATACAAATAAGAGGAAGAATCAACAGATTGGTTAACACCAGCAAAGACGGACAAAAGGTGCAGGAATATTCCAAGCGATGCCTATGCTAGAAGTAACAGTAGGAGAGTATTTTAATTCCAAAGGGGGATAATGTGCTGCTACAGGTATATCTGGAATTTTTCTTTCCTTACTACTCCTCAGCAGAGAGCATGCTTTGGATGTTCAAACAGCCACTCACAAACAGAGAGTGTAAGACAGCTCTTTGCTGATCAGCTATGACCAAGTGTTTCCTCTGTAACCTTCAGGAATAGGTGATGCCCTGATGTGCTCTCTGGGATCTTCTCACACAACAAACCTTCCACATTAAGCTCCAAATTACCAACTTAATGAATTAAAAATATATAAATAAAATAGCTCCATGTGTTTTATCCCCAAACCAGATCTGGAATGACTGCCTGGATAGTGAGTTGCAATTACCATCTCCTAACCTGAAGCATGCCTCCTGCCGCGTGGGCTTCATGTAGCACTGTCCTGGAACGACACAGTTTTCTATTCTAGTGATGCCCAGCTCAAAAGGAGTTTACATTTCTGATGGGCAGATTCAGTAAGAAGCAATACATAACTATTACCAAAGAAACATAAGATGGAGAATTAATCACTCTTCCAGCCTTAAATTTCATGTAGTTAGAAAACAACCATGAAAACAAGTCATGCCAAAGACCTAAGAATGAAAGCTTGGTGGTTGTAGATTTTCAAACCCTAGCACTATAGCAAAATGGCCTAAACAAATAATATATGGTTAGAATAATGGTCTCTAAGGGCTTAATTACCTGTATCATTAGGTAGTGGTAGTCCCTCTAAAATTATATTGACAACTCTTCTACAACCAAGCAGTTGATAATGAGGCAATAAAAATACATGACAGTGCACACAGAAGAGGGCTAGAATAACACTATATAGAGCATCATCAGCTTTCATGCCAACAAAAAGGAAGGACTAAATTAAACTATTTGTGAACTGGTCACAAAACAGTCAAGGAGAACCAGATATATTTTGTCATTAATAACTTTTAATGGTCTCCCTTTCTGTAGGTGTGCAAGCTTAACAAAAGCAAAAGAAGGTAAGAAAAAGCAGGGAAGAAAAAGAATATCAAGGTTAACATGAGATGTAAGAAGAATTAACAGCTGTATTTAAAGAAAAGGTCAGGGACACTTCCATGGCTCTATGTTAAGTGACATGAAGCACTTGCCATGTCTTTGAAAACACATTACTCTGTCACAGCTGTCATCTACTGTATGAAGTAACAACAGGAAAACACTCCTTAAAATCGCTTTAAATTGCATTATCCTGCAGATGACCTGATTAAAACCAGGGGAATGGTTCTGTATGTGAGAGCATCTGAAATCCATCTCACCTCAGATTCAGGAGGTAAGTTGTATGATGCCAGAAATTTGGTGAGGAGAGGAAAGAACACTTTGGAGGGATGGCCTGCTGTCAAAATGGGAAACAAAAAGGTAGAGAGGGGAGATGGGTCTGGAAAGACATATCCTGTTACTTTGGCCCATAAAGTACAGCAATTGGAAAAACTAAGAGTTACATTAGGAGAGAGGAGGAGAAAATACTTAACAGAGAAGGAGAGCAGTGGAAAAATACTTGAGAAAGCATCTTGGGGAGAAACTGAAGAGGAA
Source organism: Zapornia atra (assembly GCA_013400835.1). NCBI lineage: Eukaryota > Metazoa > Chordata > Aves > Gruiformes > Rallidae > Zapornia > Zapornia atra. The sequence goes on from VZTU01018145.1 coordinate 32,741, forward strand.
GAGAACAGCACAAAACACAAGGACCAGAAATAAAGACAACAGTGGCATAAAACATATGAGAGAGCTTTGAGGAGAGGAAAAAAGGAAATGAAAATGCAAGAAAACAGAAAAAGAATTAAGTGGAGCAGCAACAAAAAAGGTAAGTATAGAGAGAAGTGAAAGGACATCTAGACATCTCTAAGGTGCAAATGTTTATCGTAATTATTTGTAATCTATTGGAGAAACAGGAGAGCTATTAGCTAGGACTGCCAAAAGAAGATCATTTAAGAAGGGTTTAGGGAAGGATTTTTAGTGTAACTACCACCCAAATGGATATTCACAACATCACTGCCTCCTCCCTATTCAAGCACTCATTCTTTCATCATCTATCTTCAGCACAGCACGGGCTACATTTTCCAACTGCTCTCCAGGATTTTAGCCATGCGGCTCCCATTGTGTTTAATGGGAATCCTGTGGGCAGAGCACTGTATGAGGCTTTCAAAAAGTACTCCAAAAATCTCTAAATAATGCAAGAGTTGAACATTACCCTGTTTACTTCTCATACAACATGCCTAAAATGAAACAAAGGTTAGGTCATTTATGAAAGTAGTACTTATTGGGAAGATCATCAGTGTTTCCTAAAGAAAGATTTTTCTTCTGTAAAAATATTTAAAATGACTATTTAGGATTTACTTTTTCCCATTATATCTAAAACAGAAAGTAAAATCAACTCAAACCACATCACCCTAAGATTCAAGAATCCCCTATTCAAGACTTTGCACTGACACTGGATAACTTTGTGGCTTTGTTTCAGATTTTCCTCTGAAAATCAATTTTACAGTTTCTATTTCATAACAGCTTAATGATGATAATAAATACCAGTGAAGCATTAATCAAAGATTCATCAGATGCAGAAAAAATGATCCAATACTAACTTATTAATACTCTCTCTCCTTCATGTTTCCACCATCAGGTCTGAGTTAATGTTGAAGTTATGGGAAATGTAAATCCTTGCCATCCATGTACTATAAAGAAAAGACCTTTGAGCCTGTGCTTTCACCTTTCAGAAGCAGCATTCAGAATAAATACACAAAGATGCAATTTTTAATCACCTTGCATGCACCCAAACAGCAGATCATATGCAATCATCCTTTGGAATATAGAATCATAGAATCGTAGGGGTTGGAAGGGACCTCAAGAGATCATCGGGTCCAACCCCCCTGCCAAAGCAGGCTCCCTAGGACATATCACTCAGACAGGCGTCCAGGCAGGTCTTGAATATCTCCAGAGAAGGAGACTCCACACCTCCCTGGGCAGCCTGTGCCAGGGCTCTGTCACCCTCACTGTGAAAAAGTTCTTCCCCATGTTGGTGCGGAACTTCCTGTGCTCCAACTTGCAGCCGTTGCCCCTTGTCCTGTCCCCACAGACCACTGAAAAGGGGCTGGCTGATTCCCCCTGCATCCCAACCAACTAGACTCAGCTACATAAAAAAGCATCAGGGATTTCCATTTCAGAGGACAGATCCTCAACCTCCTCAAGCTGTGCAAAGCAGAACAGATTCATTGCAGAGAAAAGAACACTGGTACAGTCACTAGGCAAAAGTTTAGCCATGGTACAGCAAACATAGCATACAGAGCCCACATTTCTGGCTTTATAAATGGACATTAGATATAATATTAATATCAACAGTTTACTATAAGCTGTTACCTTATCTATGCACCTTGTGACACAGTGAAAATGGAGGATCCTCTTTGGAATATATTCATTTATGTGAAGATATCTCAGAGAATTTGGCTCGGCAAATAAAATTCCTCAGTCATGAACCAGATGAACTTACAGAACAAACCCTGACACAAAGGTCTCTATGAAACCCTTGGAAAACACCTGTCACACCAGAAGTTCAGCATTTTGCAAGATTCTGAGTTTATGTCAGTGGAATGCTGAAAAACCAGATGACTCTAGAAACTACTGTCTACTAGCTTCAAACTGTACTGGCATGAATTACTGCAAAATTGAATAACTTTGGGCAGAAGTCATTCAATTGAACTGAACAGTTCATTTCATAGAATCAGGGCCTTTATGACTTAAGTGAAGAGGCAGCATGGATTTTAGCTAATCTGGTGGAAACAAAGCCTCACAAGCCTGCCTTCCTAAGAAATAATTTAGTAGTTCTCCTGAGGGACTTTTTTCCCCTCTAAGTAAGAATCAACAGAAAGAAAAAGATCCTTTTGAATCCTTAATTAAATATTATAAAAAGTTGAAAGAAAACAATCATTATCTTTTAATACTCCATTACAATGCAGCAGACCAATTGCTGAAAAACCAATTTAGATATCTGTGTCCAGGAGGGAAAAAGGGCAATAACAACAAAAAAGATGGAATGATGGAATGACAGAGAGGCTGGGTTGGACATGCTGGGAATGCAGGGTAAGTGCTGAATGGCAGCATCTCATAGTACTAAAGCTTTAAAAATTCCATTTGTTCTTCAGAAAGGAAGGACAGTTTACCTTCATCATGAGCAAAAATGCCAGATAGGGCTGGAAATCTTCTGCATCACAGGGGATTTTATTAATGTGAGAAAAAGCTACGTCAGGTCCTTTTATTTCTATAGCTGGGCTGCAAGAAAGGCAGGACTCGCAGCCAGTACTCAAACACAATATAACCTGTGGCTATAGGAGACATCAAAGACTGCTGATCACTTGGTTACAAAGTTAAGCCATTTTATAGCACAATTATAATAATTCACTATGGTTTTCATGTTTAGTTATAAGGAAAAAAGATCCTGTTTATTATGGATGTGACCTGGAGAGGCCAAGTCAGCATTACACCCTCCTGCTGCCACCAGCAAGCTGGGCAGAGGCACGCTGGGTGTGCTCTGGCTAACAGAAACCTGCATGGGCCAAACCTCCCACAATTGGAGCTGCAAAGTTCTTGCCAGCCTAGTTAGCTTTAGATAGATGATGGGCAGGAAGAGGCAGAAGGAAGAGGGAACAAGCCATATCCCTGCTAAAAGCTTCAACTCGACCAGACACTGGTTCCAAACACCAGTGCAGTGCTTACAGTGTGAGTGTATCTGCTGGTTGTCTTTGCAGCTGACACAAACACAAGTAACGTCCTCTTGCAGAAAATCTAATGCTGGCATTGGCCATAAAATAAAACTAAAATAAAACTGAATTATTTCAGTTCTTCTGTGTTCACTTTATTTTTAAAATAACTGCTATAATAGGAATTTGTAAATTATCTGCATTTTTCTGTTTTACTAGTGTCTTCTAAACAGCATTTTTATTTCAAGATTATTATAAAATAAAGTTGCTGACAGTCTTTTTATTAGCACAGTGCCAACCCAGTATTTTTATACCTTTGTTAAACTCATTGCTAATGATTCATTTCAAAGTAATTTCAGATTACTAAAAGGAAGTGTAATAGATTTCCTTAATCTTCATCATCTTAAACCCTCCTTCGCTGTTCATGCTGCTGAGCACATTGTGTGTTTTGAGAAACCTCTTGGCCTGCAAATGGCATCAACTAAACCTGCTGAGAAAATCAACTTATTGTTTGGAAATTTAAAAATGATAAATCCAACAATATTTGGAATTGCTGAAGGAATATGGGAACTAATTTTGCAATAAAGGCCACATCCTTCTGTAAAACACAGCCTTTTTTGTTTTGATATTTACACTGATGCATCTCCAAATGGAAAATAGCCTAGTGGGAGGGAGAGAGACAAATCTCTCTCTGGTGGGGTGATGACTTCCAGGATGACTCCTAACACTGTTTGCTAAAGACAAATCTTTTAAAATTTGAGCAAACATATCTTGATTTTATAGATTATATCCACACTTCTTTGAGCAAGTGGAAAGCTTCTGTATTTTCAACTCATTTGGGAGCAAATATTTCCATCATCTCATTTCATCATTTTCACTGATGAAAAATCACACAAAGAGAGAAAAAAGCTATTGTTAACCTGAAATGAAAGCAATTATCTTCTTGTTTTGTTACTGAGTATTATTTATTATTTATCAGAGGCTGCTGTTGTTAAGAGAGTTGGTTTAAGGACCTGCTTACAAACAATACAAAGACAAAAAACAAACTGGAGGAACACAAGTGTTAGCAAGCATTAAGGGCTGAAAAATGATTAATGCACCTAAAAGACTGAGTATTATCAGCAGATCTAAAGGAAGATGGGACCTCTAGTATAAACATGCCTTGTAATAAACAAGGGGTTTCAATTGTCAATATGAAAATCATATAATATTATATTCTGTAGAAAACCTGATGATTCACTATTAAAATCACCCAGTTAAAAGTCCAAACATTATTTTGAGCTGTTCCAGGCACCAAGAGCCTGAAGAGTACTCACTCTCACACTTCCACAAACATCTGCCCAGTCTTTCAGAACTAGCAAGTGTATTTTCTGAGCCTACTTCACCCCAGCATAGGTTTCACAGCAATAAACACCCACCTTAGGAAACCAAGGACATTCTAGCAAGCCTTATTCTGGGCAACCAAGAAACAAAACATTTAAAATAATTCAGCACTTCTTACACTCTGTTTTGTCCTAAAAGCTTTCCCATCTTTGGTAAAAACAAAAGGCACAGGAGAATTTGGGTAACTTGCCTTGAGTCAGTCAGTCCAAAGGGTTCAAACTTCCCTTCAGATTTCAGTGACAGCAATATCTGACTGGGTTAATAATTTAGTTGAGAACAAAACCCAGCAGCCCAGCAGAGTCCTTTATTACCAAACCACATCAACTCCACTTTGCCTCCTATTTTCTTTAATAATGTAAAGGCATTCTTTTACATCTTAGTTCTTTATGCAGACACAATACAAACTCTATAGTTTTATCTTTGTTCTGTAATCCCAATATTTAAAAAGTAATGCAAAAGTGAATTTAAGGCATTTTTGTCTGAGCACTGATTTTTTCCCTACAACCTTCCCTAGCATATGAATAGCACACACAGAAATAGAAATAATAAACAAATAAGAGTTAATTATATGTTCTGATGTAATCACAGCATGACAGAAATGTACTTTAAGAATTACAGAAAAGGTGAGTAACAAGGAAGAATGTTTCTTCTAATGTTTGGAGTGGTTTTTTACCAATTAACCTTGCAAGTAAGTGTAAGAATCATGAGAAGTCAGATGCGTGTATGACTGGCTGTTTACCAAGCTGACTAAGGTTTCCTGCAGTCAGAGCAATCAGCCAGTCACTACACAGAGGGAGGAAAAGCTATGGATGGGTATGAGCTGCACCCACAGCCTTAACTGCTAGAATATCCACAGACATTTTATATTTGTCATACTCAGCCTTTAACACATATGCCTGAATATGACTCCTTAGAGTTTGCTTTCAGTTGGGAAGCCACTCAGAGTCCAGGAAGAACAGCAATCTAAAGCCAGGACTCACAGGTAATAGCTCTAAAACACCCTGTAAGGGTATCCCAGAGGGATCTTGACAGGCTGGAAAGATGGGCCCGGGGGACCTTAATGAGGTTCCACACTGCCAAGTGTCAGGGGCTGCACTTGGGTCGGAAGAATCCCAGACATAGATACAGACTGGGAGAAGAGCTTCTTGAGAGTAGCCCTGCTGAGAAGGACTTGGGGATTGTGGTGGATGAGAAACTTTAACATGAGCCAGCAGTGTGCTCTTGCAGCTCGCAAGGCCAATGGGATCCTGGGCTCCATTAGAAGAGGGGTGGCAGCAGGGACAGGGAGGGGATTGTCCCTCTCTACTCTGCTCTCGTGAGGCCCCATCTGGAGTCCTGTGTCCAGAGCTGGGGCCCCCAATACAAGAAAGATGTGGAACTGTGGGAGAGGGTTCAGAGGAGCCACGAGGATGATCAGAGGGCTGGAGCACCTGCCCTACAGGGAGAGGCTGGGGGAGCTGGGCTTGTTCAGCCTGGAGAAGAGAAGGCTGCGGGGGAACCTCATTGCAGCCTGCCAGTACCTGAAGGGAGCTTATAAGCAGGAGGGGATTCAACTTTTTGAAAGGGCAGATAATGGCAGAACAAGGGGGAATGGATTAAAACTAAAGGAAGGAAGGTTTAGATTAGATATTAGGGGGAAGATTTTTACAGAAAGAGTGGTGAGGGGCTGGAACAGGCTGCCCAGAGAAGTGATGGATGCCCCGTCCCTGGAAGTGTTCAAGGCCAGGTTGGATGGGGCCCTGGGCAACCTTGTGTAGATCCAGGCCTGAGGTTGGTGGCCCTGTCTGTGGCAGGAGGGCTGGAGCTCTATGATCCTTGGGGTCCCTTCCAACCCATGCCATTCTATGATTCTATGATCTGGTCTTTCACACTAAATTAGACATCCAGTGGCATTCCTTACATCGAGCTACTCCTGGTGTCTAACTTAGATACAAACTCAGAGCAGTTAAAACTTGGGCATGGCTCTATGTCGCTGCCAAATTACTACAAGCCACAGTCGAAGCATCAGCACTGGATGTGTGCACCTTCCCTGTCTAACCCCAAGTACTGCCAGATCCAGTCATCACCAGTCAACTGGGCTTTACATGCTTTAGATAAACCTGGTGCCTTCCCCACAGCACACAGCTGGATTAAGACAGCAGCCAGCAGCACGAGCTCAGGCTCCTCACCTGAGCTTTTCGAAGGCAGCATTATTTACAGCAGGTCAAAACTGTAAAAGGGGTTTATGGATTATGGTCAATGGAGAGTAAGATACTTCACTCTACCCAGTGAGTATGAAACAGACTGTTTCAGAAAGCTATATGAAAAAATAACAAAAAACATAAGCTCATGAGGATATGAGGTGATAGGTGGTGAAGATGGCACCTGATAGGAAAAAAAACCCACTTTAAATTCAATTAACATTTTGCTGGATTAGTATGTACAAATAGGCAATCTGAAAGTCTCTTCTGTTCAGAGTAAGAAGCAGAGTTCACACATCCCTTACCCACAGTTACTTACAGAAAAACACAGAGAAGTCTTGACTGGAAATTACTGTGATACTAGTGGTCTGCTCAGGTAGGATTTTTATGTGAATTCCAGCAGAATGCCAAATACTTAGTTCCTTAACAGAAACAGTTTAGAGAAGCAATGCAAATTTACTTAATCACAGTTAAAAAGGATTTTTCTACTTCAGAAGTGGAAGGAAAACTGAAACAGCTCACCTGACATAGAAAATCTGTGCATCCCTTTTCTAGTAATGCTCAAGAGGAAAGTATCATCTACAGTATCCACAAAAGTTAATGTAGAACCATCAACTATTATCATTATTGGGGAAAAGGTATCTCCTTTTGAACTGGGCTTTACAAACAAACTTATATTCAGTATACATGTAGGATAATGAATATTTTATGACATAATATTGTGCTGGGTTAAAAAAACTTTTTTAAATATATGGGGGAAAAAATGCTTCAGTTTTTAGCAATTGAAAAGAGACTTAATTTTCCAGTAGAAATGTTTAGATCCTCAAAGTCTAAACATACATAAACATTGGGAATCCATATATACAACCTGTTTAAAAAAATAGTTATCTAAGTTTTATGAACATGCAGCAATACATAAATGTCAGAGTACTGTAAATGTAGAAGGCTGCTTTTGAAGAAAAATATTTTTAAAATTGCAAACTATTCAGGTTATGGAAGTTAAACTTACATTTTGCTAAAGAACTGCTAGTTCCATGCATTAATTATTTTTAAAATAACATGGGAAAAAATTTATTGCTATTTTTCACACATATTTTACATTAAGATGCAAATTTTTGCTTGAGGTTTTCAAGCCATGTAGATTGCACAGATTATACTGGATTACTACACTCTGCTTTATTAAAACTCACAAGTACATACACTAATGAATGGTCACCTCATGTAAAATGTATATATTTCTGCTCACACATCACACAAAATTAAGATAAAATAATACATATATCAACAAATGATAGCTAAAGTTTTATGAACTATGAACACAAGGTCAGTAGCACTTCACTTCTGCAAGATAAATTGGATATTTGGACAGCTTAGCAAATCCCAACCAGAAATGCAATGACCAGGGGATATAAGTTGCCCATTAAAAAAGAAAAAAAAAGCACAGTAAATCACTCTCCCACAGATTTCTCAAAACACTGAGCCACCAAAAGCTAATGCTTCTTTCAGCTGGTGCTGAAACTGCACCATCCTCCAGAGAAGGATGAAATAATTTTTTGAACCAAGATCTTGGGGGAATTGGCCAGCCCCTTTTCAGGGGTCTGTGGGGACAGGACAAGGGGCAATGGCTGTAAACTGGAGCACAGGATGTTCCGCACCAACATGGGGAAGAACTTTTACCCGGTGAGGGTGAGGGAGCCCTGGGACAGGCTGCCCAGGGAGGTGTGGAGTCTCCTTCTCTGGAGATATTCAAGACCCATCTGGATGCCTGTCTGTGCAATATGAGCTGGGGAGCTGCTTTGGCAGGGGGGTTGGACCCAATGATCTCTTGAGGTCCCTTCCCAACCCTATGAGTCTGTGATTCTGTGAACTTTTTAATGCCCCTTTCAGTACTATTTGTACAGACATTTTCTGTGGTTTCCTAATAAAAACAAACAAGTCCTCCCTTTAACCTAGTGATGCCCCTTTTTGTCACTTTCCTTTTTTCAGGAATTATTTGTACCCAACGCATGGCAGGACGTAACAATTCTGCTATACATTCTATGTATAAATACTAACAGGGAAAGACAGTCAGAAAAATGGTTGAATTTTAAATAAAAAGATATGCACATTAAATATATTTAATACTTTGAGGTATTTTGGTGAATGTACCTGCATTTAAGTCTTTGTATTTCATGATGCAACCACAATGACAGACAGAGGAAGCTACTCATTTGTTTTTAAAAAAATTGCCTAATTCAGGCCATCTCCTAGAACATAGATCTTGAAGTGAAATTCAAAACAGCTCCTCAACTTTCTCCAGTGAGACACAATTCAAAGGTAGAACTGGACTACTAAATACCTATCTCCATTAGAAGAGGGGTGGCCAGCAGGGACAGGGAGGTGATTGTCCCTCTCTACTCTGCCCTCATGAGGCCCCATCTGGAGTCCTGTGTCCAGAGCTGGGGCCCCCAACACAAGAAAGATGTGGAACTGTTGGAGAGGGTTCAGAGGAGCCACGAGGACGATTAGAGGGCTGGAGCACCTGCCCTACAAAGAGAGGCTGAGGGAGCTGGGCTTGTTCAGCCTGGAGAAGAGAAGGCTGCAGGGGGACCTCATTGCAGCCTGCCAGTACCTGAAGGGAGCTTATAAGCAGGAGGGGATTCAACTTTTTAAAAGGGCAGATAATGGCAGAACAAGGGGGAATGGATTAAAACTAAAGGCAGGAAGGTTTAGATGAGATATTTGGGGGAAGTCTTTTACAGAGAGAGTGGTGAGGTGCTGGAACAGGCTGCCCAGAGAAGTAGTGGATGCCCCGTCCCTGGAAGTGTTCAATGCCAGGTTGGATGGGGCCCTGGGCAACCTTGTGTAGATCCAGGCCTGGAGGTTGGTGGCCCTGCCTGTGGCAGGGGGGTTGGAGCTCTATGATCCTTGGGGTCCCTTCCAACCCAGACCATTCTATGATTCTATCTGTACCCAGTGACTACTGGAGAAAACCACTCAGCAATATACAGTTATCTGCAATGTTAAACATCCACCTAACTCTGTGAAAGACACACTGGTGAGGCAAGATACCACACAGTTTGAGTTTTGTGCCATTTTGGCAGTTAGGAATTAATTATTATTGTTTTTTTAAGAATATTTAAACTCTCTCTTTGCTACTTTACAGTTTCCTTGTAATTTTGACTGAATGTTCTTTACACCACCACATGTGCACATTATCCATCTGGCTCCAGGGCTTCCTTCTTGGTGCCCTATTTTTAAATCTCTGTAGATGCTCTGTCCTCGTGCTAGATTACCACATCTAGTGCTGATACTGCTACAGACATGATACGCTGATTTCATTTACTCAAATCCCAACCTACCCTCAATTTTCAGGTGAACTTAATGTTTAATTACAGAAAAAAAAGGGCAAAGAAGAAAGAATTCCTATGAATATAACTTTTTAAATTCTGCTGGCCAGTTTTCCTTAAATATTTTGACTGCTTTTATTTCTACAGTTAAGAAAATGGTTGCTGAGAGAATTAGCATTACTTTTACAAGAACTTACGACTGCACTTTTGTTTCATCTAATAGTTACTGAGTATTTCCATCACTATAAAAACCAAGCTTGGGGATCTTGGAAAAACACTGCATTGAATTGTGAACTAGATAACACATGCATACTTCACTTTATATTCATAAACTTCAATAACACATTCTCCAGGAGATGTTCTGACAGCCTATCCTGCATTATCCTAAAGATTTACTTTGATTATCACTTTGTTGAGCAATGTATTATTATGGGTCCAGTGCAACAAACAGTGGAGCACAATTTTCAAAGTTTACACGTTCACACCAATTTAACCAACAATTCACACCAGTTTAACAGCAATTTACAACTTTTTCTTTTTAAACAGAGAGCCCTCTTTTACTGCTGACTCGTTTGGTTCTATACATTCCATTACAAACAGAAACACTCAGGTATCACCCATAAGGACTACAGCAGAAGTGATCACCAGCATATAAACACTCTAGGAGGCTGCCACCTTTTCTTCTATGTTCAGCTTTCACCTTTATAAGCAAAGACTGATCTATTGAATGTTTAAAAAAAATAGTTAAAACGTTTTAAGAGCTTGAATACAAGAGGAAAAAACTGCCCCACTTTTGGTCTATCTTCAGCCTATGGTCAAAGGGTGTTACCCAACCTTCCCCCAGCCCACTGCACAAAAACATCCTTAGAAAAGGAGCTGGAATTAAGTTGATATTGCTGAAATCTATGATAAAAGATGACATAAGCACTCCAGAAATACTTGAAATGTCATTAACTCTTCAAAACTGACAATTAACAGAGACATAACATCTTCAAACTGCAAGAAGCTTTAAAATTACTGAAGCCTTTTGTATCTATCCTCCTTGTGGGAAACATAATCAAATAAATTCAGTTGTAATTACAGGGGACTCATACTCAATTCAATTTTAATTATTTGAAATGTGTGCACACTCCAGGCAAACCTCATTAAGATGGCTCTGCCAGTTTGTTTTCAAACGAGACCGGTAAGCCAACATTTACGATGATCCATCACAACAGCCATCCCTTCACTCTCACAGCTCAGATTAATCAGGTATCACAGTCCATTTAAATCAGTAAAGTAATAATGAATAAAATTGCCCTCCAGTTGTATAAGGAAGGGTCCAGACCTCTTTAATATCTTCATTGACAACTTTGATGAGGGAATAGCATCCACCCTCAGCAAGTACCAGATGATACAAAGCTGGGAGGGGTGGCTGACACGCAGGAACACTGCGCTGCCATCCAGAGAGACCTGGACAGGCTGGAGAGCTGGGCAGGGAGAAACCTAATGAAATTCAACAAGAGCAAGTGTAAAGTCTTGCACCTGGGGAGGAATAACCCACTGTATCAGTACAGGCTGGGAGATGACCTGCTGGAGAGGAGCTCTGTGGAGAAGGACCTGGGGGTCCTGGTTGATGACAGGTTGGCTATGAGCCAGCAGTGTGCACTGGTGGCTAAGAGAGCCAATGGGATCCTGGGATGCATTAGGAAGAGTGTGTCCAGCAGGTCAAAGGAGGTGATCCTCCCCCTCTACTCTGCCTTGGTCAGGCCCCACCTGGAATATTGTGTCCAGTTCTGGGCTCCCTGGTAGAAAAAAGACAGGGACCTCCTGGAGAGAGTCCAGAGAAGGGCTANTATAAATATCTCAGACATGGGATGCAGGGGGAATTGGCCAGCCCCTTTTCAGTGGTCTGTGGGGACAGGACAAGGGGCAATGGCTGCAAATTGGAGCACAGGAAGTTCCGCACCAACATGGGGAAGAACTTTTACACAGTGAGGGTGAGGGAGCCCTGGGACAGGCTGCCCAGGGGGGTGTGGAGTCTCCTTCTCTGGAGAGATTCAAGTCTCGTCTGGACGCCTGTCTGTGCAATATGAGCTGGGGAGCTGCTTTGGCAGGGGGGTTGGACCCGATGAGCTCTCGAGGTCCCTTCCAACCCCTACGATTCTGTGATTCTGTGATCTGATCTCCTAAACATGAGAAAGACACTGCTGGAAACTGTTGTTGCCCTTGCTGCCTACTACTTTTTAATTAGGATAGCACACTATGTTGTGGGGATGCTATCCCCACATGTGTCCCTCAAACCAGACTTTAAGTTCTGTGGATTCCTTCTAGAAGCAGAGTATTCCAATGAGGAAGAAAAAGGCGTTTTGACCTCAACTTCAGCAGCAATAGGTTGATTTTAGTATACTGTCTATTTGTAATAACATTAAACAGGACTATCTGTCTGGTTTGCCTTAAGCAAGAATAAGAACAATCAAACTAGTTCAGGAAAAAATCCTTCAATGCATGGCAGTTATATTTTTCATTTTCTCCCCCTCCATGTCTGCCTCTTCCCATCCTAAACACTTTTTTTCTCTCTGAGTAATTCTTGTAACACAAGACAAAACTGCTGCAGAATAAACAAGTGTTTGAGACACATTACTGCCATTAAGGGAAATTTTTGAGCAATGAAATAGATTTTTCTTTTACTCTTGGCATCTGAAGAGGCGAAATACTCTTCCCACTACCTGGGATATTTTTGTAACATCAAAATCATTAGCATATTAAATCTACTGGTTTGATGTAACAAGACCTCGGGCATGAACAGGAGCCCATTGTACAAAAGCACTTCTGTGAAGTCAGCCAAAGCTAAATCCTGGGGTTCAGCAGTAGGTCAGTGCATTGCTCTTTCCAGCCCAAGCAAAAAAACTGAAAAAGAAATCAGCAGTATCTGACAACCTTGTCTGAAATCCTTATTCAAAACATACTGCTAGGAAACCCAACCCCTTTTTTAATGGGATCCCTCTCTCAGAAGTATGACCCAATCATACTGTCCATGTATTATGCTTTGCTGTATTAGTTGCAACAGACACTGACAAAATATTGTTCCTATAATAATTTCCCCAATTATAATGAAATTATGTTCTAAACCAAAAGCAGCTATTTTATTCTTGGACTGAAATTCACACAGCATTAAGATAAAACAATTGTAGAACCCTTCACTCTTATTATTTGGTCATTAGCCTCCCCAAATCATCCACATCCAAATGCTGTATAACTCACTTCCTAGATCTCCTTTTGGTCAGTTCTTGTCTGGAAGCTCTCCACTCATTTTTCTATCTTCAACTTTCACTTTTTTAAATAGAGTTGTTGGCTGAGAGCCATCACACAAGTTCTTTTTTTGCCATTCCCTGCAAAGTGTCACAGAGGTCATGTAGTTTCTGCACAAGTAGCTGCCTTGAACGACACTGATTATAGGTAAATACCCCATGGATGGTCTCACTGAGTTCAGTAGTACCCAACCAGATTTAGATTGATATTTTGGGTGATGTAACTTTACTTCCAAGGCAAGGATCTTCCAACAGCAGTAGCTTCTATTTAAAAGACAAGGAATATGAATTTGTGTCTTCCAAATTACAAGAGTTTCAGCATTTTTTCCACTGCTTATCCATCTAAACTCAAACATTGCATCTTCCCCAACGACACTGGCAGTTATGACAAACAATCACAGGCCAGAAGCTCAATAAAGCTTCACACATCTGCATGCTGCTACTCATAAAAATAACTTAATACTGTTAGAAGGCAACATACTGTGAAGCAGGGACATGGTAACTTTAGTTTTCTCTCATAACTAAGTGTGCCCCAGCAATGCTTTTGTGAAACACTAATGCTACCCCACAGTAACAGGCTGCTAGAAAGTAAGATATAACTGAGTACTTAAACTAAATATACTGTAACACAGATAGTTAATGAGGTTCAGTGGTTAAGCAAGAATACTTCTCTCTTCACTGCACCTATCATCTCTTGTTACTATTCATGTCATTACTTAGCCATAGGTCACTCAAATTCATTTTCCCAGGGTAATAAAATAACCTTGCAGGTATCTGAAGCAGGCATAATAAAACAAAAAGGTTAATTGTGCATTCTGTCAGGACCATGTGGCATCAGGCCATGACCATCATGTCCCTGGTAAATCTTATCTCAGTTTTCTTTGCTGGTTAAACTTTCCCTGGCTGAATGATAGTTTTTCATTGTCTAAACTGCCTAAAAAGTAGGTTTCAAAATCAAGTTGCAGGTTCTTTTGCTGATACCTGGGTTTAACTTTCTAAAATCCCTAATTTTGTCAATGTTTAGGATACTCTTACAGCTCTCTCACCTCCTGATTATTTAATATTATTTGCTTGTGTAGTTTAAATGTACTATGAGACTGCTCCCCTCAGTACATGGTTACAAGTATATGCATAAACTAACTCAATTATATATACTCAGCAGTTTGTGTTCCTTGCTATCAGCAATCAAGATGCAATTAGGTTTGTGCACATTATAAAGAAGGCTGAAACATTAAGCACTGTAATAATTTTTGATTCTTTTGGCCAAATGCAACTCATACAGCAGCAAGCTCAGCCATGCCAAGGACAGTTGGGATTTCATCACCAAGCGCCCTGTGAGTTGGATCCATAAGTGACACTGTGCATCTGAGACAGAGAGTTGGGTCTTAAGGAATCAGAATGGAGAACACCACTAGAGTCACAGAATCACAGAATCACAGAACGGTTTGGGTTGGAAGGGACCACCTAGTCCCACCCCCTGCCATGTCCAGGGACCCTTCACTAGCCCCTTCCAGCCTGGCCTTCAACCCTGCCAGGGATCCAGGGGCAGCCACAGCTTCTCTGGGCAGCCTGTGCCAGGGCCTCTCACACCTCATAAAGAAGAACTTCTTCCTAAAATATAATCTGTATCTACCCTCCTTCAAATTAAGGTCATTACCCCTCATCCCATCACTCCATGCCCATGCCCCTCTCCAGTTTTCCTGTCACCCTGGAGCCTTCTCTTCTCCAGGCTGAACAAGCCCAACTCTCTCTGCCTGTTTTCACAGGAGAGCTCGTCCAGCCCTCTGAGCATCTCTGTGGCCTCCTCTGTACTCACTCCAAGTTGCTGAGGAGAACCAGATGTGGTCCATGCACTTGGACTACAGTTATAACTTATGCTAAGGACTGGGACTCCACTGTCACAGTAACTGTATTTTGTGGGGAGACAAAGGTGATGTTTACATAAAGTTTTATGTTACAGCTCTGGAGTTAGAACACACATTCAACAACAGGCCACAGCCAGTGTGAAAACTGTCATGAAGGGTCTCTAAATTACTGGTTGGGACACTCACCTAGGAGACATGTGGGCAATTTTTATCCAGTGACTGCATAGTTATACAGATCCATGTAAAATGAACTGATTCCAGAAGGAGTCCAGCGTTAGGGGAAAAGAGGAGAGTATTTCTGTTAGTAGGCAATCCATGTGCCAGTTCGGGGACACCCTCCTGAGAGGCAGGATAAAGCAGCTAGAGTCCTTCAATCTAAGCAGTGCAAAGACACTGTGTCTTCCAATTCTTGTTCAAGTGCTGCCTTCATCAAGCAGTTAGCAGAGAGGACCGCTCCACCATCATATCTTCTTCCAACCAGTTTAAAGACAAACTCTGAGCACTTCTGTAGCACCAGTGTGTGTGCATGAGCTCTGTGAAGGGATATACTCTTTCACCCAGCTCTAGCCGGATTCTCACTCAGCATGAAGGCTTTATGAATCCTCCTTCAGAAGCACCTTTCTCTCTGCTTTATAAAGAAAACCTGAGCACCTAATTTTGGATTTTTTAATTCCTCTGCAGGTATGTTTTTATTTCACTTCAAAGTCCTTTACTTTTTCATATTATATTCCAACTACACAAGAGACAGACAAAGCCCAGAGAAAATGGAACGAATTCATGCCTGTGTTCCTTAAAAGACACCTAACACTTTCTTACTTTGTTTCATATGATACTGTGTGTACAAGAGCAGCTGGGCAGGGATATTAATATTATCACCCTGCTCGGTGATTAACAGCAACTCCCCTCATAGCTCTGATAAGCTAGGAAACACATTTCAATTCTCATCCATTCCTGCTTGTGTAATACTAATGGAAGAGAAAGACATCCCAGGCTCTTGCACTGACCTTGTGTTAGGACTCCAACTCCTTTAAACTAACCCAGAATCTGTAGGAAGCCATTACGAGTCTCCAGCGTAAATGGCTCGGGACACCCAGTAAAAATTTAGAGAGCATGTAGCTCAACGAAGCATTTCAGTTCTATCACAACACATTATTAATGCCAATTATAGCATGAAAGATGCTAATGCAAAGTATTTTGGAGACTAAGCAAAACACCAATCAATTTTGAAGATCAGGTTTGTCTTCCTACTAGTTTTGCCTCCTAAGCACAGATTGATCTTCTGAAATTTTGCCGCCTGTTTCTTCCCTGTCACTTTCTGGGGTACCTAGAGCTGGAGAAAGGGAAAGCTAGGTACAAGCATCCCACTCCAGAAGAATAACTAACTAATAAATAAGATAAAGTCTTAAAATTACTATTGTAGCCATACTTTCTGAGGTAATTTCCATTAAATGTCTCTTACTCTACAGAGTGACACAGACATCCATGTGTAGCCTGGGTAGGGAGCAGACAAGACAGACATTGCCTCAGTTACATTTCTTCAGTGACTCATGCTTAGACACTGCTGCTGACTGGAGAGATACCTAATGTGGCTTCATAAACCAGCCAGACAGATATAACTTGCTCTCTATATACCCTGTGAGAGCAAAGGGAATAGAACCCTCTTTAGCCCCTGGTAAAACTTACATAAAAATATACTCATCAAATGCCAGACCTTAAGATGCTCAGAAGACAGTATGTGAAGTTTTGGGGTACTTTAAGAAAACTGTCATTGGCCCAAATGAAAATCATATCATTAAGTAACAAGCATGTTCAGTAGTAAAGACAAGTTAATAAGCAGAATTTTGGTTTATGCTTCCAGTGGGTTATTACTAAGCAACATCATATGAAAAGATAAGTTTAAAATTAAAGTTCTCCTAGGAGGGTATTTGTAAGCCTTTTTTTTTTTAATTAGAGATAAAGGCATACAGATGCTGATCAACTTGATGAAGATGCATTGTAAGTTCTTGGAAAAAACCCTCAGGATTTTAAAAGAAAAAGCTAAATATACCTTTCTAAGAAACAAATTAGGAT
>VZTU01018146.1:3562-17776 GCA_013400835.1 Zapornia atra
TCAGGAGTATTTCAGACAACATGAGGGCTCCTACAGCTATCTTAGACCCCCTGTCACAGGATGCCTGTCACTTCAGAGACAGGTGGACTTGTAAATGTGGTGTTTACTGCTCATGTAACATGGAATAGAGTATGAGCTGATTCGTGCTGACTAAGAGGTTTGTAGTGATAATAACTTGAGCCTCCTCGGGAATCAGGACATCCTGCCCTTTATCAATGTGATATCTTGGACACTTTGCAAGTTCTTTTTCCCTTCTGTTTATCAAAAGCCCAGCATGTGTTCTTCTTTTAACTCCTCCTGCAGACATGCACTAATTATGGAAATCAGACATGCGCTTCCTATGATGGAAATGTTCTTAAACATTGACATATGTGATCTGAGTCAGATCATTCTCTGGGCCATACAAGTTTCTCAAAAACTCTTGACTTCCTTGATCTATCTTACTGAATTTTACGATATGGGAAATCAGCAACTGACCATCAGTTGTATTTGTAAGCATTAGCATGAATGGACTGCCCAGTACTGACAGTATGTAGATCACCATGTTGATTCAAGCTACTCTGAGCAGAATGGAACAGCAGTGTGCTTAAAATGCCAACACTTCATCTATGCCACTGATTGCATCAAGATTTTTACTATCATTTCAAGTGCTAGGTTTTTTAGGTTTTTTCTCATTTTTTGAAAATACTATCTCAGAGAAAGTGTTAAGTGTGAAAAAACATGTCAGCAGTCTCTTAGCATTCTCAAAACAAAACAGAAACCTGCAATGTGGCAAAGGGTAGTTAGAAAGGTCCATCTGTTTATTTTAAAATTATTTCATATATTCACCCAAGGTATGAGGGCAGACTATTCTTGATGGGTGTGTTACTGAAGTCAGTGGTAAAATTTTAGTACAAAATCAGTACAAAAGATGAGACTCTGTGCAGCCAGAGGCATACAAACTCAGTGTGTCTGCTAATCAGGAAAGAGTGGTTCCTGTTCAGAACTGAGACAGCTAGCAACTGAGAGAGGAGGAGGTTTCCAGTACTGCTAGTCATCCTGGGGTAAAAAGAGCACTTCCAGGATAGTCACTTCGGGCATCTTTTGCTAGCATTAACTGGGATGGGGGAACAATAAGCCCAGACATATAAACATCTCATCATCTGCAAATTATACGTGAATTTAAAATGTGCAGTAAGAATCTTATAGAAGCATCTGTACTCTTACTGGTTTTGACTTTAAAATCCTTATCTATTTCTTGAAACACCTTGTTATTCTTAATAATGATAAGCAAAGGCAAACCAACAACAGAAAATTGAATTAACAGGTAACAAAAGAACGTGGCTCAGTTCTTATGTTTTAGTTTTTATAACACGCTTTGTTAAAATCCACTTCTCTCAAGATCAGAATTAAACTGTGACTCTATTAAGTCACCTTTTATTCATACACAAGTACTCACCTCTTCCTTCTGAGTGACTGTGTCTTTTTTCTTTCTAAACAGTCCTCTCCCTCCACCCATGCCACCAACATACACACTATGCTGTCTGGCTGTTGCAGGTTTTTTTTTCCCAATGTCCCCCTTTATCTGCCTCAACCAATCTCCAAATGAATGCATGTCTATCATGGCCTTAGCTTTGACACTCTGGATATATTGATTAATAGTTGCCCTAAGCTCCTTTTAGCAAATCAAATTTTCACTTTTAGCAAGGATTTCGCCTCTGATTTATTCAGCAAAGTGAAATGCACTAAATTGACTTTGACATTCAGGGAAAATGGCTGAAAAACAAAGAGGGGAGGAAAGAGATATAAATTGTGTGGCAGCTGGAGACTTCAAGCATAAAAGAGGCAGTTTTCTATAGAATATCACTGGTTAATTTGGAAACACGCATTTAAACAGGAGTGGAAATTATTTTCTTAAAATTAGATGTTTTTTAGACTGAGGATTTTGGATATAATAAGGTTTACTTAGCAAAATGCAATATATTCAACCCAAATTCATCACTTGCTAATCATAGTGCAAGTGTGGGATCCACTTTTGTTGCCACTAATAATTATTATGTTAAACGAGAGACAAAGAGGTTTCTGAGTAGTTCTATAATGAGGTGCTAAATTGGTAAATATCTTCCTACCATTGCATTATGTTGTTCACTCCTGTGGCCCTTTAAAAATAAGAAATGATTAATAAAAAGAGAGCAAATCAACAGTAATGAATGCCAGTGCTTTTCATTTTCTTTCTGTAAACAAAAATGGTTATTATTTGATTCTTAAATGCAAGAGCATAAAAAGATGTAGCAGCCATTCCCTATTATTCTTCTAGCAAAATCCAGAGTGTTGCGTTACCCTGGATGCCTTGTAGACTGACTTACACAACCTGCATCCTTACTTGCAAACATTATATTGCTGAGGTACCATGACGCTGAAAATACCCCTTTGTATGTCTGAAGGTGTTCAGAGGTGATGCTGAGTAGAAGAAGTGAGAGGGGAAAAAAATGAAAACGTTTTACCCTGTTGTGGTAGCACATTTGAGGGTATTTTGAAGGGAGAGGTGTAAGAAGGTGCAAAATAAAAGCATAGGAAGTGGTTTTGTCTTATTCAGTGATCAGGCATTACAACAAGAATTTGTAGAAGAAAATACAGATGGTATTTTGCCCGGTTGATCTATAGGGACAGACTGAGAGCCTTCTGTAGGATCAGTTGTCATGGGTGTACAAGTCAAATGTGCGATGCCAGCCTCTGTTGTTTTAAGGATCTAGTTCCAAAGGGGTAAACCCACATCAGTAGTCAGGGTATCAGCGGGAGCTGAGAGTTTGCTTTGTCCCCTGTGTGTGCTCCACCTCAGAGTCTCTGCAGCAATGTGCAGACTCGAGCTTTAAGCAACTATTTCCACTTAGAGGACAACAATTCTCACCTTTGTACCTTTTCTTGTGTGACAAACGGGTTTACTAGATTAGGTCTGTGTAAATTGCAGATGACTCAGAAACAGTTTTCCTTCTTCTGAGCCAACAAGGAATTAATCTTATTACCAGAGGGTAGGAAGTCTAAATGTACCTTAACCTTTTTAATTTTACTGGAGTCTCCGTTCTCTCCCTTTTTTCTTTTTTTTTTTTTGTAAGCAAGCTGAATCTGAGACTTCAGCAATAATGGCCTTTTGCAAGTGGGACAGCACCTGGACTGCCATACAGGAGATAGCTGGGCACTTCAGACTTTCAGGCACGTTACCTCTTTAAAGTCANGGCCATATTAAAGGACTGCCAGTTTAGGAGCATACTCTATGGGACAACTCAGACTTCTTCCTGCCCAAACTTGTCCTAACCGTACAATTGATACATCAAGGATGGCCAACTTCTTAAAAGCAATGCGTGGCCACAAGGCAGATAGATGTTTTGCTCAGAAACAAGGAAAGAAAAGTTGAAACAAATCTTGACATTACTCCTTAGGTGAGGAATTTGCAGAAGCAGCAAATGCTGCAAATCTGAGCCTAACTTTTACATTCACTCAGTTTCTCCTCCATATTTTAAAGACTCTATTAGAGTCTTTAATAAATATTTCTAGAAAAATATGGGGTTTTCCAACCAGATTCAAATTTTGAAGACCATCAAAACAAAGAGGGTTTTTTTGTCAGTTTTAAATTCCTGAAGGCTTTGTTGGAAATAAGAGTGTGAATGTTACATGCCATTTAAATAGGCCTATGAAGGGATCATGTAACCTGCTGGTAATGCAGAAGTAAAATTAGAGCAATATAGCCCTCTTATGGTAACCATTTAGTCCATTTCAAAGTAAACAGGTGACTTACTCATCTAACTTATCTACCCGCCAAAGAAAAGTTTATTTACTTTGTTCTGGGTGGGGAAGAAAAGAGCAGCTTTTCAGTTCTGTGTTGATACTGTCAATCCAGGATGGGAGGATGGAGGGGAGAAAGAGCTGATCACTCAGACTGGATTTAGAGCAGACAGGTCTCCACCTGTATGACTGGGTCAGCAGCACAGGATGGTCTAGTTTCCTAAAGTCAGCTGAGACTGGTTAAATACTATAATTCTAAGGATGCCTCTACTTTCTCCCTGGATGAGTTTGGCTTCACACCTGCTTAACCTACATTAGAATAGGATTAATTACCTGAATTGCAAGGCCCCCTTAGCCAGTCAGCACGTTTCTGGCAGGGCACATGGTGACCTGGGCCTGGTTATATATAGTATAGGGATAGAAGGGGAGCACCTGGGTTGTAATGGCAAGGCTCGATCCAGTCGGATAACAGAATCAGCAGTTTTTAAATATGAGTCTGCAGTAAACACCTTTTGCATCAGCTGGATCGTGCAGGAGCTTTATGAACTCATGTCTTCACTGCCAGTAAGCTTTTTTGTTGTGCAATGTTCAATTTATGCACACACACACATATATATATGTGTGGAAAAAGCATCCCAAGAAACATAGGAGGCACAGCATGCAGATACTGAATGCTCCAGTGTTTAATTACTTAGTTGGAACACTTACTTGGCTGTAGCTTTTGCATCATTTTTCTGTGTTATTTTGTTGTCCCCAAGTTTAATATTATTGCATGGCAGGCAGGAATATTTAGGTAATTTTTCATGTAAGACAAAAAACCCACCGANTGAATCTGAGACTTCAGCAATAATGGCCTTTTGCAAGTGGGACAGCACCTGGACTGCCATACAGGAGATAGCTGGGCACTTCAGACTTTCAGGCACGTTACCTCTTTAAAGTCATTCTGCCTCCCACCGCCCACCCCCCNCTAACTTTTACATTCACTCAGTTTCTCCTCCATATTTTAAAGACTCTATTAGAGTCTTTAATAAATATTTCTAGAAAAATATGGGGTTTTCCAACCAGATTCAAATTTTGAAGACCATCAAAACAAAGAGGGTTTTTTTGTCAGTTTTAAATTCCTGAAGGCTTTGTTGGAAATAAGAGTGTGAATGTTACATGCCATTTAAATAGGCCTATGAAGGGATCATGTAACCTGCTGGTAATGCAGAAGTAAAATTAGAGCAATATAGCCCTCTTATGGTAACCATTTAGTCCATTTCAAAGTAAACAGGTGACTTACTCATCTAACTTATCTACCCGCCAAAGAAAAGTTTATTTACTTTGTTCTGGGTGGGGAAGAAAAGAGCAGCTTTTCAGTTCTGTGTTGATACTGTCAATCCAGGATGGGAGGATGGAGGGGAGAAAGAGCTGATCACTCAGACTGGATTTAGAGCAGACAGGTCTCCACCTGTATGACTGGGTCAGCAGCACAGGATGGTCTAGTTTCCTAAAGTCAGCTGAGACTGGTTAAATACTATAATTCTAAGGATGCCTCTACTTTCTCCCTGGATGAGTTTGGCTTCACACCTGCTTAACCTACATTAGAATAGGATTAATTACCTGAATTGCAAGGCCCCCTTAGCCAGTCAGCACGTTTCTGGCAGGGCACATGGTGACCTGGGCCTGGTTATATATAGTATAGGGATAGAAGGGGAGCACCTGGGTTGTAATGGCAAGGCTCGATCCAGTCGGATAACAGAATCAGCAGTTTTTAAATATGAGTCTGCAGTAAACACCTTTTGCATCAGCTGGATCGTGCAGGAGCTTTATGAACTCATGTCTTCACTGCCAGTAAGCTTTTTTGTTGTGCAATGTTCAATTTATGCACACACACACATATATATATGTGTGGAAAAAGCATCCCAAGAAACATAGGAGGCACAGCATGCAGATACTGAATGCTCCAGTGTTTAATTACTTAGTTGGAACACTTACTTGGCTGTAGCTTTTGCATCATTTTTCTGTGTTATTTTGTTGTCCCCAAGTTTAATATTATTGCATGGCAGGCAGGAATATTTAGGTAATTTTTCATGTAAGACAAAAAACCCACCGAACCTTCCTTTTCATTTGAAAACTTGTTCTATAAAGAGAAGGTTCTCTGATGGTCTGCCCAAGGGATTTTCCACCCCAAACTCCTGAGGCACGTATTATAGATGAGTGGAAATGCCACGGTATAACTCTGAACCTTCATCAGATGTTTTCATCTGCCATGTTGTGCACCATCAATTTCAATCAGCTGCATTTACAGTTGAGCTGAAATCAAATATTGAAATGAGATCCAACTACAGACAGAAGGCTCCAAGTTCAGTGGCACTTGGAAGGTAGAGTCAGCAAACTTACCAGTTCCTGATGTTATGCGTGAGAGCACTATGGCAAAGAATTGCCATGAGGGTGGAGAAGAGGCAGCGGCAAATCTGCAGTTTGCATGTGTCTAGCTGTTGGAGAGATCAGGGGAACAGCTTAGCATGTTAACTGTTGCTCGTAGGTTTGTTCAAAGAAGAAGCTGTGTTTCCTGGCATGAATGTATCATGACATTAGCAGGTTGCAGGGTGTATCTGCAGCCAGAGATTTTCTTATAGCTGTGCTATAGCAGCGTGCCTGCCTTAGTGAAGAGGCATTAGACTCCGAACTTGCTACGATTCAAGCTATATCCAGTTGCATATGCAAGTTACCATGACCCTTCCGTCTTTCATTAATTAACTGCGCTTGCAGTGAGAAGACTTTTGAGTCCTTCCCCATATCAGTCTCTTGTAGAAAGCCATTCTACTCTGTGATCCATTCTTCACTTTTTACTACTTTGAAGTTTCCCAGAGATAAAGTTAACTGTTGTGAAGATTCAGGAGCGCATTGCTTAGTGTCAGTGAATCTTCAGATGCAGATTTAACATGCAGTATGCGTTTGGAATCCTAATGATGTTCATTCAGTGAAATTGGTAGGAGTCTATTTTGAAGAGTTTCTTTGCATTTTGAGTTACTGAACACTTTCCAGACGGCATTAATGACTTGTGCCTAATGTATTCAACACAAATTTGGAGTTCACAGCGATCGCAGGATTGCGCCGAGCACTTCACCGATGAGTAACTTACTGTGTGCTATAATCCTCATCTAGGGGAGCACACGACAGTCGCTGTAATCAAAAGGCTCTTGGGAAACCGGGCGCTTCAGGAAGGCGGTAGGCAGGGAGCGCAGGTAGAGGTGGGGACAGGAGGAGCAGTGCCGAGGCTGTGCAGGGTAATGCCATCAGTGTCGCGAACCTACAGAGGGCACTGTCCGACCAGAGGCCCAGGCGGGCATTTCGGGAGAGCAGGTTAAGAGAAGGGGGTGTCGGCAAGGAGTATTTGCTCACTTATGCCAGTTACTGGCCAGCATCGATGGCAAACCCGCGATCTTTCAGATCACCTGCTTGGAAAGAAAAAAATGAACCCAAAAAGAGCTTATGACACGGGGTGACAGGGACAGAGCCTGCCCTGGGTCTCCTGAGTACTGCAGCCAACAGAGGTGAACTAGAATTTACCATCAGTAGCTGTAAGGAGAAGTGTACTGTCTCTGTAGTAAAGAGTGGTAGCTATTTATATACTGAATGGCAACACTAAACAACTTAGGAGAAGCAGTGAAGTGTGTCCTATCCAATTAAAAATGCAGTGAGAATTTTAGGTAGGCAAAATGTAATTATTTAATTGGAATTTGACTGGGATGCTTTTCCAGTGTTAAAATAAGTATAAATTAGATGAGCTGTAAAACTTGAAATTATGAAAATATTTTGAGGTCTTTGAGCATGGTAATTGGAGCTATATATTCAACTTTGTTTTTAACCTGACACTTCGTAATAGCTGTTCCTTAAAGCAAGGGGTCTTTTTACATTCTCAAATATCTCTTAGTGAAGCAAATTAGCAATCAGTTTGGAAAATATTTAAGTAGTACAGTCACATTATTTACACAGATGCTTCCATTGTGCAGAGTTTTCTGTGCTCCCAAATATTTGTAGGATCACTTCTTCAGCTGTCAACTTTCATGCTCGAACCTCTCTCTTTAGTAAATGTCTATATGAAAATATACTTAGGCCAAAAAGACTTGTTTTGATTTCACTGTGCTTTGGATCAATCCCTAAATGTGCAGGTCACAATCTGAAACCTGTGTGGACCTCAGAGCTTTATTATATGCCTTCTGCTTGACTTACCACTTTTGTTTAAATGGGGGAGGGGGACTTGGTGCAATTCCTTACACAAAGCTTTTTTCCCTCCTCCTTGTTAATAAGGACCAGAGTTATTAACAAGGACAAGAATCCTGCTGTGGAGAATTAGGGTCATTTAGTGTAAGCAGAGGAAAAGTCTGCTCTTACCTAGAACCGTATTTCAGCCCTTACGGAAACATCAGCATCTGGCCAGAATGATAGAATGTTTATTGCAAAATACATTATTTAACTGTTTATGTTATCAATATGTGCAGATAAAAATCTCTAGAAAGCCTGCATTTAATATTTGGGAGGATTTTAAAGCAACATCCAGCATGCCTCTGGAAATAGGTTCTCTGATGGTGCGGCTACAGACAGTGATTCCAATTGTTGAAATTATATTGTCCAAAATACACTCCCCCATTAGCTTCCCATCAGGATGAGGAATTCTAGGTATTTATTCTGTAACTTTTGTACTTGTGAGGAGTGTTCTCCCGGGGTTCCCTAAATTAAAACCACTTTTTTCTTCTCACTCAGTAAAGGCTTTTTTATCATTGAGTTTTGCTCTGGCTTTTTGCTCACTCCTTTTTAAGGATTGAAGGCACAGTAAGCGTAACCCTGGCATTCCCACTGATACATTTGTACAGTGCTGAGGTACTGGCTCCATGTTCCATCCATACTTGGCTCTCGTTATCCTCTTATCAAGCTCTTTGCATCCCTTTGTTTATTTGAGGAGACAGGAAGACTGTGTGAAGGCTGCTTAGTCAGGGATATCAGCGTTGTTGGCAGGGGAATGATTGCCAGTTGAAAAACAAGGCATTATTGCTCATTTTTTCCCTCTTATTAGTTTGATTACATTTGCAAATCAAATCAATCCATCAGACATGATCAGGCCTCGTCCGCATTTTAAGGAATAGTAATCTCCGTCTAATAAGATGCAAATGTGTCACATCGGTAAGTAACCAATAAATCATCGTCTTGTCTTTGGCAATCATTAAATATCAGAACCAACAGTCAATTTTTAGTATTTTCAATTTGCGATATGCCGCTGGAATATAAAGATAGATGGACGTAATTACACAAACCAAACACTATTTCAGTTCATTCCAGACAGCAAATTTAGTGGAAGGTATAACTGGCTTGTCATCACACTACATTATTCCTGGCGGTTCATGCAAAGTTCACAGACAAGCTTCAAATGGACATTGCTTTTTTTTTTTTTACTTCCCTTAACAACATTCCCACTACCACCACCAAACTTCAATAAATGACTTCAAATGCTGCAGGACATCACTTCCATCAGTGCACAAAAAGGCACAGAAAGAGAAACATTAGCCCTTTTCCCAGTGTAGACACCTTGTGCGTGTGTAAGACTGCATTCCAAAAGTTTCCTGATACTTCCTGCATTCTTCCTCTCTTTTTCCCTTCTTTTCTTTTTACACTTTTTAATCTGAAACCTCAGGTTTCTCTGCTGACCCAGAACCCGTTTTTCACAATTTTTGCAAGTTTAGCTCACATCTAGTTATTCCAGAATGTAGTCAGTGAGAAGGATTGGCACACTAGCTTTCCTCTCTCTCTCTTCCTCTCATCCCCATCTTTTTAAGGGAGTGGAAATTCAAATTGTTTTTCTTTTTCCTTTTTTTTTTTTTAATTGATTTGGGATTTGGGAAAATCGATTGCCTCATGTGCATCCCAGGGATTAATTGATATGTCTATTGTCTGGTTCGCAGTGTCTTGCTTTTCATTAATGACTCTATTTGTACACAACAATTTACATGCTTTTTAAGGGAGAAAAAGACACATAGGCTTATATCCTGTCAGCACTAGTGGCAAAAACCCCAAATCTTGTCTTAAACAGCACAGCTTTTACCCAGCTATTTCAGCCTGTTTTAACAGTATGGGGTACAGACCCCAAAAGTACAGGCCTGCAGGTACATTGCTGATTTCAGCGAGAGTTTCAGCCTGTTGGAAATGATGTTACTGGACCTTCTTACAGTGCTGAAATACGTGAGAGAGAGAGAGGAGCATGCACACTAATGTCGTCGCTGGAAATAAGAAAAGAGGATTGTGTAGGCTTGTGCTGACTTATGTAGGTTTCCAGTGCACCAAAGCCAGACAGTGGGCTTACTGTATTTGACCTTAAGAAACTTCTTGCCATGAGCTGTGTGCCCTGGGTGGACCTGCTATTGCAGCATCTTCTTAGTATGTTTGTTCCCCTTCACTTGCTTTGAGAAGCTGAACCTTGGGTGCTTTGGAGTGACTTTTGGGGAGAGATCCTTTAGCCCCCTCTGTGAGAAAATAATTTTCACAGTAGCAGTTTGATTGGATTTGGTAAATGAATTAAATAGAAATTAGGGAAGATGCTTTCTTGTGAGCACATGTACTTGCTTTGGGTTCCCCATCGTGTGAGCTCCTGTTAGGGAGCAAAGGGTGGGAAGACTGGTTTTGCAAACATGACCATGTAAACTCCTGGGTGGCCACTGCATGTTATTTTTTCTTGGCATCAAAACCCTTCTTCTATGGTAGAGGGGAAATTGCAAATACTTGTGAGCCTCACGCAGTGTTGATTTCACATGCCAGGGATTGCGACAACTTAAAATGTACCATCAATTCACAAATATTTTTTCTGGCTATTTTGAAGCAAAAGTTGTTATTCCCTGCTTTTACCTCTAGCAGCTTTGTGAAAACAAGAGGTTTATTCTAGATTTAAAAAGAAGAAACTTTAGCTCTATTGTCTTAGCAAAGTTTGAGCTTCCTGGCACTTTTTTCCAAAGATCTCTTTATATTAGCATATTCTGGGGTGTTTCATACTTGACTTGCTAGACTGCTGCTGCCTAGGTCTCCTGCAAGAAGTCTCTCCTGTATCCATAATCTCCAGAGACTTTGGTGAGTAAAAGCTGCGTGCAGAGCCCATGTGCCTAGGAAGCTCAGCACCAGAACCTTATGTTCTGTCTAACCAATTTACATACTACCATGATATGTTTAATTTGCTTTTTCATCAAATCAATAATGGGTCTAATTGGAAAAATTGGCAGAGCTACATAAAACCTAAGTAACAATGCCAGTGTTTTAGGAAATCAGAGATGTTGCACAGCTACGCAAGTGACACCTGTGTTAGTGATGCACCTCTGTTACGAATGTGTACAGAAACAAACATTACTCAGGTGCAGCATCTGTACCAATTCATCACTATGCTATCAGAATTAATCACCTGGTATTCAGCTCAGAGAATATAATTTACATCTTAATGTATGACACTTATTCCAGTACATATATGCACTACTAAAAATGGTGCCATTCACTCCTGTTTGAATGTGTGCATCTCTTTTCTTAGGCAAAGCCTTGCTATTCTTCTTCCTAGCAAAATCCCTAATGCTTCAGATGGCTGCTTCTGTGAAGTTGCATCCTTTCAAAGACAAACTCATATAGAACTGGGTAATAAAATAGATTTCATCCCTGGAGCAACAGGTCTCAAATACTTCCCTCACTTTCACAAGGAAAAGGGATTTTTTAAGATCTCTGTAGAAAACAGCCCATGTGAAAATAAATAAACAAGTAAAGTTTGGCACTGGACAAGATTGGCAAGTCTTCACCAAGATGGTCCAGCGATGTTGCAGGTGCGTTGGCTAGCAGTTTGGAGGAGCTTGTGTGAGAGCTAGGCAAAATTGTAGCACGTGCTCTGAGTTCCTCACTGACACGAGCGCCCAGTTCGCCCCGCTGCTGTGAACGGAGCCATGCTTTATGCAGAGACTCATCAACGTCCTTGGGGCTGGCAGAAAGATTCAGGCCAGGTGCACCAACTGCAAGATGAGAATTATAAAATATTAATTTAAAAAGAAAGAAATGTTGGGTTCAACTTTGTTCTGCGCAATTGCAGAGCTAGTGGGGTTTTAAAATACGGCAAAACCTTGGTCATTAGCATAGGGTAATCACTTTTGCTGTTTAAAAACAAAATAGTAACAATAGAAAAGGTATTGTACATTGACACATGGAAATTTAATGTTTTTCAGAGAAATTTTGTAGGGATTTTTTTATTATGTGACTAATTACATATTTACATGTAATGGCACTAGCAGAGCCATTACAGTCCATTGGGTAAATAATACGCAGTTTTAAAACCATTTATAAATATGTATTTATTTGATGGACCAGAACGGTTTTTTGAAGTCATTTTCATCCACTGAGTAAATAATATATGGATTGCTTTTAAAAATAAATATGTATTTCTCCAACAGACATTCCAGGCAATTGGTTAAATAATACGCATTTTTCAAATATTAAAAGAATACATATAAATGTATAGAGATCTGGACTAAATGTGTATCTTCCTCCAAAATCAAAATGACTCCAAAGGTGTCAGGCATAGCTTTGAAATGTCACTTTCCAGTTGTCAGTCTGTGTCACAACCTAGAGCTAATTAAATTTATTTTATGCATTTTCATACCTACAGTGTTCTGTTTACAGTTTTACAACACTAGTGCTCTTGACCCTTGTGGTGTTATAAAGTCAGCACAATGTGGTTAAGATCATAGTTTTACTTTGTGTTCATTTTAAGATTATGCAAAACATTTATTCTGTGGGCATAGTTCTGCATCCATAGAAATACTTGGGAAAAAAAACTGGTCTCCTGAGTAGAAGCCATCTGAAACTCTGTTGCACTGCTCGATTTAAACTCCCTTTTATCTTATTCTAGTCTTTTTCTGATGATTGGCTAGTGGGCAAAGTATGAGGAAACATGAACATGTTTCATTATGTAGGCTTGATTCAATGCCTGATGATGTGAGCAGGACTCTTTCAACTGGCCTCAGAGGGCTTTAGTTCAAGCCAGACATAAAGATCTGCCATAATCCATAGCAATGGCCCAACACTAGAAGCTAAAGGCTAAGTCCCTTTCTTGACTCTGACACTGACTTATCATGTGACCTTGGGCAAATCATTTAACTTCCTTATGTTGAAACCGTGATTTATACCTCTAATTTTGGGAGTCCTCTGAGAGCTATAGATTTAAAACATTAAATACGATTCACAGCATGCTAGGATTGAAAGATGTGAGCACAATGCATCACCGGTTTATTTCTTTTATATACTGTGGGCTAGAGCTTATCCATCCTTTTCTAAGCATTTTAGCCAGTTTATCCCTTCATCCACTTTTCAAGAATGTTAAATATAGTTTGTAGCCTTTTTTTTTTTCAGGAAATTATCCATTGTTGTTTTCAAGAATTAATAAAATAATGCAATGAATTAATACATGTATCCATAACTTGCACAGAAGGACTGAAAGACAGAGGGGGATTAAGTGACAGAATCACAGAGAAAGTCAGTTGTAGGTTTGGGAGACTAAACTGTCATTCTTGTATTCTTCCTGTATGCATGTACCTCACACTTCATCTATGCCTCTGACATCATCTGTGATAACACTCCTGAAAACCGCTGATTTTATTAAGTTAGTTAGCTGTTTGACAAGGGTGTATTTTCCAACTATGAATTATGTGTGCCCTGTGCAGTCAGGATAGCTAAGTGGGGTCTGTTGTCAATCTAATTGTTATTTTGATACTGAATGAATGAAAATATAAATACATGGTGAGAATGTTTCACTGGAGCTCTATGACAAAGCAAATCACAGTAGCAGTGAATTAGTACAAATGAGTTTTTGGAGCCATCTCTTACAGACATTCTTTCACAGACATCACTGGGTTGGTGCTGATTTTGTCTTCATACCCAACATTGCCTGAGAGCTCAGCAAGCATGGTATTTTGAAAGAACACGTGAGGAAATTCTCATCTCCTTCCTTCTTATCCCACTGATATGAGTAGCCAAAGTACATAAGGAAAACCACCATTAAAATGTGAGAAATGCAAGAGAAAGCACAACTCATCACAATCAAACTAATGTTTTCCAGAGCACTGAAAGCTGTATAGTGAAAAAAACATGTAGGTGAATTAGTGTGTACCAGTTAAGGACAGGGCATTGCTAGTGATGCCTTACATTGACCTAGTGGTCTCCAAAAGGAATAAGAGGGTCTGATAGAAGAAGAATTCAATGAAAAGGAAGGCTGGTGGTTTTGTGAAGTAGCTCTGAGCTTACCTAATGCTTCTTTTATAAAGCATGTAAGTAAATGAGATATTCCTGACTGCCTGCCTGGTCATTGTCAGTCACCAGCTTGCTAAGACATGGCAGTGGGACTAGCTCGTCCTATTGAACATGGAGGAAGAGACGGAAGGAGGAGATTCTAAAGGTCAGCTA
>VZTU01018146.1:17783-44166 GCA_013400835.1 Zapornia atra
CTAAAGATCAGCTAGGGCAGGGTGTCTGTGCGTGAAAAGATGGGACACTTGGAATAAAATGTGAAGATGCTGAGGGGATAAGTTAGCCCAACTGTGAGAGAGAGAGTGTGTAACTTAGTCACTCTGTGACCATAGTGAATACGGCTGTTAAATTCTCTGTATAATTAAAAGAGATAGGAGCATTCATACATTTTGTTGCAAATTGATATGATCTTTTTTGTCAGTGATCTGAATAAGATTGTACTATAGTTTTTAATTTAGCAGATTAAGAAACACAATTAAAATATCATGAAAAAGATTGTAATCTAAACCTCTGGGTTGGTTTTGGGGTTTTTTTGTGGGGTTCTTTTTTTTCCTTTTTGCTTATCCCTGCCAAGTTGATAACAAGAGCCAGTGTATGTAACAATTACCTCCACTACTGTAGATTTACTCTAGTTTGTGGGCTGAAGTGTTAATAAATACCTTGCAGTATTCCAGAGGGAGAAGCTTTCCATCTAATTAATAAAACTGGGAAGAATACCCAGGACACTGAACCATATCTTTCTTATTAGTGTTGGCTTCTACAAAGGAGAATCCCTGAATCTCAACACATTAGTAAATGTCATACTCCTGGGTTGCACAGAGACCTCTTGAAAAACTGCTGATTTGCTGTAGGAAAAAAATCACCATAGACTTTAGAAACAATTCAGCTAGGGAATACCAAGTGTAGAAAATCAGCGTAAAGCATGGCATGCATTATAGCAACTACAGATTTGTGCTACTTTTGGTGAATCTTGAAAGAGAAAACATACAATTATACCCCCATTTACCTTCCAGTTCTGGTGTGTATGTATGCTAATATCTTCCACTGTGTCCAAGTATGGTCTTGTTGCAGTTAGGGTTTTTTTAACAGACTTAGCAAAAGCCTTCCTTTGCATGTTCTCTAAAACAGGTTTCTTAAATAAAATACTTAATCCTGATGTGTAAGCTCAGGACATGAAAGATGCATGTAGCTCTTTATTAAATGGGAAAAAAAAATCCCTCCAAGAAGGGAGATGTTTTAAATCTAATAATGAAAGCCTTTCACAAAATATGTAATGTTAATTCACTTTTCCTTTGCAGTAATCCATATTTGCAAAAATAAACATTGTCTCACTATGCCTGACCCAGTTCTGTTTCAAGGCAGTTTGTGGTAAACCACATATTAACAGCCTAACTTTCTGACCAGCATATAATTCTTTGGTGGACTTCATTAAAAACCATAATGATAATTTTACATTGTGGAATAATGATATGCATTCTCTGACAGACTGGACATTTACCGGAGTGAGTAAAAACTGTGGAGTTCTTTTGTGGAATAAAAATTGTAGGGTGGTAGATTGGTATTTTGTCATAGTAGTATAATTCTTTTTATTAGACTGATATAACAGACTGTTTGGTGCTACTGCTTCTCATAGAAACAGAAATAACATATTTTCATTTACTTTTACTTGAGGTTTTTTCTCTGAAAAATGCTCCCGCTGAGTACTTTTGTATCTGCTTTTCATCCTACCAGTGTGAGTGGTTGGGTAGGAGGATAAAAAGAGGTAAAGCTACAGTGCTCATCTATGAGTTGATGCTAAATTGGCTAAATATGAGTCTACTGGATGGGAAATGGAGGAGGTAAAAGACCTGCCTGGTTTTTTTCCTCTACATCCAGTCATCTCAATTTTCATAAGCCATGCTTTAGCTAATGTCTTTACTGAATTTTGGTAACTTATTATAGAGCAAGAAGACAATTTAAAGTGCTGTGCAGGAATCAGAGTCTAGCAGTGTCTGTACAGTCCAGTGTTTTAGATGTTCTAATGTACTATATATGCTTAAACCTTTCCATTTGAGGGTTTTTTTCCATTAAGTATGTTTATGATGCTTCCATATACACTGCAAGGAATAGATCAATTCACACCGTGTACAGTGAATAACCCACCATACGTGCAGTTTCAATAAAGCATGTTAACAGCAGATACTGGTCCTTAAAAGACCATATATCAAGCATCCCCCAGGATTATGCTGGAAGAGGCTGAATCGCACATTCCCTTGCCTGTCTTCAGTTACAGCTTTGTTGACCAGTGACCCTCTGTGACTCTGTTCCCTGTCTCAGGAAATACTGACCTGGCTGATTACGTTTTTGTTTTGTCCTTCAGCAAGACAGGTTTCTATATTTAAAAAAACCCAAAACACCCACAACCAAAAAATGAAAACCACAACCCCATCTTTAATACACAAAGACTACAAACGATGAGCAAGTGATCCCTATTCATTTTGCCAGCTTTCAGAATACCCTGAATTTGCTTAGTACAAATACATGTGAGCACAGGCCTATGCAAACACACACTTATACATATACCTGGCTGCTTTTATGTATGTGATAACATTGTGGCTCTTATTTTCATCTCTCTACAGTAGCAGCTCCAGAGTGAGAGCTTAGTTCCTTTGATTTTGAAATTCTTTGCCTGGGGCACATCTCTCTAAGTTCTTCCTTTTTGAACTTTAATTGTAGGAGTAGGCTCCAAACACCTCAAAGAAAGGCAGCCCAAATACTGAGGCTTCAGATTTCAGGAAACTAGGAACTGAAGGTTAGGTCGTCAACATAGACTCTACTGTCTTCAGCAGTGATCAGCCTCCAGGGAAAAGATGTGGACCTCATAGTAGGCAGAAGCCTCAGGAAAACTTTTGCTGTTTCCTTACGCTTAGTGACTAGGCTAAATAAGGAAGAAAAAGCTCCTTGTCCTTTTAATTTGGATTCATGGTATTCTATCTGTAGCTATTCTGGCTGTCCATGTAAGCATCAGCTCCCTCTTGGATTCAGTGACATCATTTGGCAGGGAGTTCCCCAGTCCAGCAATGCTATAAATGAAGAGGTTACCCTCCTTCCTTCCATTTTGAATTTCCTGCATTTCACTGTAATGGCACTTGGACTGTAGTGAAAGAAAGGGGGAGTAAAAGCTTTAGACTTTATTTTTATACATTTAAAAAATATATATATGCACACATACACACTTTCACTGTGTTCTCTAATGTATCACTATTTTGAGGAAAACAATTCCCACCTTCTGAGCCTCTTGTCATAAGAGCTTTCTTAGGTACACTGTTCTGCTTTACTTTCTCTGAACCTCATCTGAATCTGTTATACTTTCTCTGGAAGGGTCTGAGCCCTTCTGTCATTAATATTGAAAATCAGAGCCTACTGTTGATGTTTTCCGTTTAATTTTTCTTGTCTTCTGAGGTGTTTTTAGCCTCCGCCATGAGCACATCAGCTTCACAACAAAGCTTGGGCTGCTGGAAGAGGTACTAATAAATGCAGTTTTCAAGCCAAATTTTTTTCACTCTTCCTTGGACTCTGAGAGTTGGTCAGGATGCTGAAGCTCTCCATCTCTTTTTCCTACCTAGAGATCATTTAGTCAGCCTTGTCTCACTCTGGAGTGACTTAACAATACATACTTGGAAGGCCTTCTGTCTTAAATTAAAGAGGGCATTGATGGAGGTCACCCCCATAAAGTACATTCTGGTGATGCAGGTACCAAGATCATATATAATCCCCTTGTTCCTTTGACTCGTACTGAATTTTGAGAAGTATTTTCATTTTCAAACTGAAAATAAAATAATGTAGGACAATGTTGCATGAAATTGCATCTCTGGTGCTGCCTCCAGTGAAAGCCTATCATCTAACTTCACCTCTGTGCATCTGGTCAGGATGATACATTTAGAAATCAGGGATGTTTTGCTCTTTTCAGTCTCAGAAGCAAGTGACCTGAATTCACTTTTAAGAATATGATTTGCAAACTTGTTGATTAGGATTCTTCATTTGGAGAATGAATTGTTTTGTCCATACAAATCCCCTTTGCTGAATTTAGTAGATGGATAAAGTGACTCTTTGCTTTTCATAGAAAATTGCAGACTCTTAAAAAAAAAAGTATAATTGTTTTTGAGAAGTAGGAGAAGGTTTTAAGATCTCTAAGAAACCAAACATATTCCAAACTGAGTAAGAAGCAGAGCAAGAAGGTTGCCTGTCTGTAAGCCGGCAGCTTTCCCGAATGTCTCATCCTCTCCCCTCTGTCATCCCGAGGCAATGTGCCTGCATTTGTGTGTAGATTTATAGTTTATCTTTATCTATGGCTTCATCTGTAGGTAGCTATTATAGCCGCCTTGCCTGGATATTGTTTGGGCCTGATAGATCTGTCTGTAGTTCATCAAAGGGGAGCTGAGTGGCTAAAAGCCATTGGGTCCAGCTGAGGATGAAATACGAGCCATCAGCCTTGGTAATGGCTGTAAAATTTCATAATTACACGGCCTTTATTACATTGCATAATGATCCTGAAGCAGTATGGAACAATTAATTAAGATTTTCAACCGTGGCTCTTTCAGAAATTAAAAGGTGCTAGTGGCTGAGAAATGGGGAAGTGTCTTGTCCTAAAAGCATTAGGGATGCTTAAGAAGTACTTCCTGGGTACTTAAAAAAAAAAGGGGAGGGGGGGGAAGAAGTGAAGAAAAAAGACAAAAAAGAGAAGATCAACTAGTAAAGCAGCTAATGTCAGAGTAAGGTTTTTGTACTTTACTGCTAATTCTTAATGTCAAAGCTGGTTCTAAAACTCCTGCAATAGTCACTGCCATAAAGCTGTTCCTTTTCTGTTCTGCAAAAAAAATTTCATGCCTTTTTTTCCCTGTGTTCTGTTCTAGCCATTTGTCACATTTATGGAAGTTGAGCTCGGCACATTATTAAATAAATGCATGCTGTGGCTTAGGAGGGTCACTGAGTATTGGGGTGCACTGACCAAGGATTTTCTCTTACGCACTTTCTCATGTCTGAGGCCATTGAAATTCTTTGAAGATCTCTGCAGTTTGACAGACATCCCCAAGGAAGACCTTTTTTTCTTTACTGTTTTGATATTTTTCTTCTTTCCTTTTCTTCTTTGTAAATGCAGCATGTCAGATGTAATATAATATTTTCCATGAGATTGACCTCAGACCTGATCAGAAGTAATTAGATTCCTAAGGTGCTGCAGAGGTGTCTCACAGGTTTCTGAAGTACGTCCTGAAAGAAAAGAAGTGTTCGTGAATGTGCAAGGAATACACAGGGAGAAACGGAGGGCCTGAACCCGTGCATGTACGTGTTACCCGTTGTGATCAATCTTGGGGTGTAACTCTGAAGACCAGCAAATTTTGACCCAAACAGGGTGTGGAGCACTCACTGTGCCAGTGGTAGTAAAGCTGAAGAATAGACAGCAAAAATAACCCTGGTGTGCTCCACACACTTGTCAAAACTTTCAGGTCTTATGGGAAGGAATCTCCTTTTCACTACATGCCTTTCCCCCCCCTTCCACCCCCCCAAACTTCTGATTCATACATATCCTTCATACAGCTTTTAGATAGGATAAGCATTGAGTGTTATTGGGTTTAAATTGACTGATCATCATGTAAGGTCCGATAGTTCTAAATATTTGATGAGACGCTCAGGTTTCCCCGAGGCACGTCCAATAATAAACTTTCTGCAGAAAATTTAGAGAGGATTATATGTTTCAAGGAGGAGCCGACTGCTTGAAGTAAATTCTCTTGTTGAGTCATTTATTCCCTTAATAGGAATTTTCTGATCTGCTGTCATTCTTGTTCACACACTGGGTGTCACTGCCTCTAAAACACTTGTCATTCTTTAATGGAAACAAAATAGTCATTGCAGTCAGAGCCGCAATGTCATTCCGCTACCCCTTGCTGCGTCGGCAATAGTGAAAATGACAGAGCGGCTCTCAGTAGGGGTAATTAAAATGTAAATATTGATATTTTATTATTTGAAATTACTTTCCAGTGCGGCATTTAATATCTCTCCATCTGTGCGGCTCTGTTTAGCGGTCACTTTAGTGCAGCTCGGGGATGCCAAGCGGCGGCTTGATCCCCGTTATGTCAAAATGCTTGTTGCTGCTTAATTTTGATATCTAATTAAGTGGAAAAGTACAGTCCACACTGTAATCCATGGCATCTTAACCAGCTGCTTGGGTATATTTAGAATTAATCTCCACTATGGAATCATCCTAATGTATGCAATTAAGAGTCTGCCGATGGCTAATTAGGTGTATTAGAATCAGGCAGCTTCCTTTTTTTTTTTCCTCTTTCTTTTTTCTCTCTCTTTTTTTTCCCTGTGTGTGGACTGTTGTAGACTTAAGACACAGCCTCCAGAGATTATCTTAATGGTACATATACACTCAACTAGGTAAACGGGAAATTTCATATTCGTGTAGGACAGTATGTGTAACTCTCTTCTCCCAAACCAGGGAGACGATAAACATCATTTGAATTTTATGGCATCTGCAGCCCATTAAGAAAACCAAGTAACCAGTAGAAAAGTTTGAAAAACTGGGAAGAAGGAGGAAGATGTGTAGAACAGTGTTCTGAATTGTTGTATTCCTGCCAGATGGTGAAAGGATGTATTTACCCAAAATTTTGCAACCTGAAGTTTTTGTCTTTGGCTCTGGAAAGAGATTTTTAGCTAGCTCAGCACATACGGGGTTAACATAGATATGTTGATTGGAACCTAAGTGTGGTTTTCTCTGTATGCTAATACATTCCAGTATTGGATTCGTATTAACATGATTGGGGAATTCCTGGAAACCTGACTTTGCCTGATGGAAAGATGGAGGGAGCAAGGATTGCCACAGCTCTCCGTGAGGAAATGACTGGTGGCTTCCCCGGGGGAGCAGAAGACAAACAGCAGTGACCCAGCGCTCTTTGAGGAAAAGCACTCTCAAAGCAGACCCGTAGAGATTATTAATAAAAAGCAGCACGTATTAAATGCAGAACAAATCCTTCCTTTCTGTAGGAAAAAAACCAAACACAACAAAATAAAACAGACCAACCCGATATAAAATAATCTGACAAACTTGAATTGGAAGCCTAATGTGTACCAGGCTGGAGAAGCTCAAACTCACAATTTCTTGATATTCCCAGTCTGTGTGTGCAGTCGCTGGGAGGCTGATGCACACAAAGATTGAAGTGAGCAGTGCCTAAAGTAATGCTGATTGTTGCTATTGGTTTAGTCAGGTTTCTCTCACAAGTTCATCTTTTTTTTTTTTTTTAACTTTGTTCAGTAAAAAAATAAGAAAAAGGAAAAAGGGTAGACAGTTTAATTATGTGTGCTTGCAGTTTCATTTCTGCTAGCTGAACACTTGTGAAGGTGAAGCATCTACCACGCACATACCACACGCAGAATATGCACGGAGTGATGTCTCTTCCAAGCTGAGCTGTGTTACCATACTCTGGATTGGGCTTTGAAAGACATTCAGCTCTATTCATAATACTTGTTGTTCTTCATCTGCAGTCGCTTTACTGATGACAGAATGTAAGTTCCTATTTTTTCACGTGTAAATCTGGCTTTAGTGTGCCCATACTCAGATACATACATCCACAACAGATTGAAGGAAAATTTTTGCGAAATCAAGTTTTATGTTGAAAATATGATTGGTCTTTTTTATATCTGCACAGTGAAAGAAAATAATCAGGGTTATAAATATTTTATTTTCTCCCATGCAAATGTTTGGGTACACAGGTCTTACCTCAAAATACATCAGATGGTTTAAGAAGCAGATATTGTATAGAGTGCTGTACCCCCAGAGGCAGACTTTTTAAGGGCAAAGATGGTTTTAGGAGCACACCATGTCACATCATTTGGCCTTGCTAGCTTCAGAAGAGGACAAAAAACCCTCCCATAGTCTAACCAAAACATGTTGAAAAGTTACAGTTTAAAGAACTGTAAGAGTTAACTTTAAATAAGCAGATCAGATTGAGACTGTGGTGCATTAGAAAGATCATCCTCAGGAATCTGCAAGTTCATACTCCTGACCTTAAGGACACCTACAGCTATGCTGGGCCATACTGGACTGCTAGTTTTAATTTTAAAACTTTTTCATTTTCTGTATGTTTGGATTCAAAACCTCGCTACAGAGAAGGAAATACATAAGGAGTGCCAACTGTCTTAACATACAGGGAATAAATAAAGCAAGCTGTTTACTGCTTATCAGGTCTTCCTCTGTTCTCAGGGCATCCTGTGATAAATCAAAATATGAGTGTTTGGCCTGGCTTCTTTTTAATATGAGGTCAGTATGAGTGTGAAGTAAAGTTATTTAAAATGGCACAAGTCCCGGTGGTAAAACTGGCCCAAAGGGAAAATCAAGTATTAATATCAATTGTCTTTTATTTTCCTTTTTCTCAGTGAATACTTAAATAATAAGGTATGACATGAAAATTAATGGAAACGAGGAGTACAGTACTTCAAACCATGTTTCCAGAAATGCCATTATAAAGTACTCCATACGTGGAGGTCTTACCAAACCTGTCCTGAAGCAAGGATGACTCACCAGGTCTTTTTTCATCTTAATGTTTCACTGCAGAATATTAGCAACAGAAGGTGGTTGTGTGAAGTCAGGGAGACACTCTTCATCAGTCACATTTTCCAGCTCCTTGCCATTGCTATTGCTAAAGAACTTGTGTTGTAACTAGAAATAAGAAATGTAAAAGTAGCTGCCTGGAAATATTTGGGTGGTTAGAGAGGGGTGCCTCTGATTTAAGTACTGAAATCAATTTGAACTATAGCAAGTTACATCTCATGATACGCTTCTTACCCTGGGAAGAAATGACAAGCTGAAATTGCTCCTGTTCAGTGTTATCATGTAAGGTTTCACAGGGCAAAAGACAAACTAGAAATATTTCTAACTGGTATTTAAATTACATAAACACCTTTTTGTATAGCTTGAGTGAAAGGTCACGCCAGACAAGCGGTATCCTCACTGTTTGTAAATGTCTAATTTGCTGCTTTTAAATTGCTGTGAACTTCACTTACTTAGTCCTGCTGAATGAATCCAGTGTTGCAAATACTTCTGACAAGCGAATATTTGCTTAGTGAGAATCCATTGTTCGTAATGGATTGAGAGGGACATGCACAGTGAATGCATTTTTATTGCCAGGCCATCTCTCTGCTGTTGTTTCAGTGAGATGAAAGTAGCGTTGTGATAAAAGCCCCAGGTTTCTTAGTTCTATGTGTGGCATTTCCCATCTTACTGGTATGTGTTAGTGAAAAAGTGCTTATCACAGGCATTTTTTTGTGTTACAAAATACAAAAAAAAATGTATATTTTATAAGACCCTCCACAGTGAGAGTTAGGAATGCAGACATGCTGAAACAAAACCCAAGACAGCTACAGCCTGGGCCAAAGCCA
This sequence comes from Zapornia atra, assembly GCA_013400835.1. Classification (NCBI taxonomy): domain Eukaryota; kingdom Metazoa; phylum Chordata; class Aves; order Gruiformes; family Rallidae; genus Zapornia; species Zapornia atra. The sequence continues at coordinate 27,001 of VZTU01018146.1, forward strand.
TCCCAGCGCTCTCCAAACGCTTTTTTTACTGGGCTCAGAGTAATTCTTGGGCACCTCTGTGGATGCAGTCGGATTCCCTCTCCCGCGGCGGCACAGCTAACAGATGGCAGTCACAACTCGTAGCGCAGAGAGCCCTGCGCGCAGCAGAGCCTCGGTGCTGCTTCTGCGGTGCTCGGCTATAGGGGCAGAAGGAGATGCTGTACAGCCCACAAAAGGTGGTGGTTGTATTCGGCACAAGTTGTTGGGTGAAACTAGTCTCTTGCCGTGGCATCACGTGCAGCTGTGTTCGCTCTTTGACCAGGGGCTCCATGAGCAAACGGGTATGGAAAGAAAGAAAAAAATAGTATGAAATAACGGGTTCACTCTGGCATAACGAGTTGTACCTGTTTCTGTTCCAGCTTTCACCAAATTTCACCCATAATCTGTGAAATATGTTTGGTGATTAGCAAGAGCGCTCTCCTTCTGTTTAATGGTTTTCATAGCAGCTTATATGTCTGTGGGTCTCGATGCATATTTTTATAGTACGGAGTATTCTGAAATCCAATTAAATCAATTTTTTAAAAAATTATTAATACAATAGAAAGAATATCTTCCTTCAGATCTATGTAGGAGGTTCAGCTCAAGATGTCCCCCCAAAAAATAAATCAGGCCGTCCTCTTCCGTGGCTTTCTGAGAGAGTAATATTAAGTGGCAGTCAGGCTATGAAGGTTTCCTTCAGCAAATACCGTGATCACGTCTAGAAAACATTATGTAGCCTGAGCAGAAATTTCACTGCTGAAATCTCCCTGGCCTTTGTTTACATCCCTGGAAGCCAGCTGAAGTTGCATGATGGATCCGGGCAAGGGCTGAGTGTGTGTGAGAAAGGGAGAGGAGGGCAGAGTGACAGCTGTACGTCTGAGAGCGCACTGGGCCTGAGCCTGATCTTGAAATGGAGTTTCTTTACGTTCACATCTCTGCAGCCGGCATAAACCTTCGGCCCATTGTTTGTCGTTTGACCAGGAGGCTGTGCACTCTCTAACTAAACTAATCAGGGCCAAAAGAGAAGTTTTTTAGAAAGTGTTTAGAATATCAGTTTTTTCTTTGGACAGTGGTGACTGTACGTCATCTTTGAAATAAGGGAATTGTGCTGGAAACATCAGTACCCATAAAACATGTACAAGGGAGTTAATCTATCAAAATTAAGTCTAAGTGATTTAAAAACCCAACTCTGATATTCCAACTGTGTAAATACATTGAATCTGCAACACGCTAGTGAACACGTTATTTTCAAGCACAGCTTTGACTGTAAAAAATGTAAATGAAGATATTTGAAGTGCAAACCAGGGCAAGCAAGAGGAATATTTTACTCATAAAACTAACAATCACAAAACCGACTGCTGAAATAAATGGGAGGCGATTATCAGAAAAACCGAGCGACTCCCAGATTTTCCAGCAATTTCATAACTGGCTTGATCAAATATTCGTATTTCTAAACACGTAGCAGAGAGGAAGGGAAGTTCATTTCCTGCAAAGTGAAATAAAGTAGGATACATGTCATAGTAACCTGATTTAGGCATCACATCAAATGCTTAAGTCTGAAAATAACTGTACGGATAAGTCCAGCCACTGTCTTTTTTTTTTCTTCTTCTTTTTTTCTTCCTTATTTTTTGTCCAGTCGTTCTTGGAGTGGCTGTGTGCAAGGCACAGATCTTACTTTGGCACTTGACCATCTGCAGCTGCTTTGCTCTAGCCCCTAGTGAGTTAGTGTCCATGAAGTCCATCTTAATGAAGTAGAGGAAAGGGTCTTCAGGAATATAAAAGATTTACCCTGCTTAACATGGAGCTCTGTGCAATGTGAAATAGAGAGCAAGTGGTGCATGTGCTGATATTTGAAAAGATCTGTGGTTTAAACAGCCCTGTCTAAAAGGCTGCGAACTCTTTTTGGAGCTGCCTTGGAGGGCTGAGCGCTGCAGAACACGGTCAGTACATAGCCGGTTGTTCCTATAAGAAAAACGCCTTTTTACCTATTTATTTCTGCTTCCTTTGAGCTTTGGGCTTACTGGTATGCGAAAGGGGCAAAAAATCCCAAACAAGCATATGTTCAGTTGCTCAATCAACCTTTTCTCAATCCACGCTCGGTGATCTCAGTGAGTCATTACAGCATAATTACAATTTGAGTGTGAGAGGCTGTTTGTAGAAAAGTATCTATTATTAGCTGAAGAAACACTACAGTCCCTGAAAGGAGGAGAAAGAGAGAAAAAAAAGGAAGGAAGAAAATCTGTAACCAGCAAATCAATGCTATTGTTAACTGATATTACGAGACACCCTGTAGATTTACAATGCTTGCATTCAGCCACATAAAAAACACACTGAAAAGAATGCCTACCAGGGGTTAAATTCATATGCCTGCGCTGCAGCCTATTTCTGTCAACACTCAGCTCAGGAAATAAACATTTATGCTTTCTGAAATGAAAGTGTATTTTTGAAGACTGGCCGTCAGATATTTTTTGCCCTTCACACTTTCAAATGCTTAGCCTTTTTTGTAAGTTGACTGCAAAGTGCATCAGTTTGCTAGGCAAAAAGAGGAAAAAAAAAATCTTGACAAGTGCCCATGGCATCATTGTCAAGCACACGAGCGTCTAGTAGAAGATGGCAGGAGGGTTGGCACAAAACATGCTTCCTTCAAGCTTCTTACCTCAGGGGTACCTGACTCTTGAGAAGCCTTTCAATCCTTCCAAATGACGTTATTTCAAACTGTCATCTGGTTTATTTGGAGCGCGCTGTATCGCAGATAAACATGCTATTTAACTGCAGGTCAAGGTACAGAGTCATTCTGCTAGCAAACGCCTGAGATACATTAAATGGCATTGACTTGGGGAGGGAGATGGAAAGAGATCAAACTTGTCACCAATATGGTACGTGCTAAGGGGGAAAAAGGTACACAGCAATGTATTTTAAAAATCCATGATGCAGTTCTGCATTTAAACGATGACCTGCGAGACTCGTAAGGATTAAGGAACCACACAATGTGTGACAAAGTTCAAAACCACACAGTCACGCAGCATCTCCGGGTGGTTTGGAAAGAGCTTACGGTTGTGACTAGGAGGGCTACCACTGGTCCATAAGGCTGGGTGTGTATTTACCTCCAATTTGGAGACTTTTGTGTAGTTACATTTTGAAATAGACCATATCGGCCTGTCACAGAATGGGGCTGATCTAGGGGATACCTATGACAACAGCTCGGAGACTCAGAGCAGAGTTTGGCCTGAAGTAAGTACAACCTCCTCCAATTAAGACTAAATCTCTCTATGTAAATACATCTGTCTGCGTAATCTATTCTTTTAACTGTGACTTGCTGAGCAGCTATTAAAAGGGCATTGGCATGATGCAAGAGACATGATGGATGCTGTCACATTTTCTGGAAAAAATTCAAAACCAAACCAGATTAATTACAACTTGATACAGCTTTACATTCCCACGAGGGAAGCCTTTAAAAGTTAAAACTTGCTTTCACTGAGCAGGCTTTCAAGGGAAAGTTACTTCGATCAGGAAGAAAATAATCATGTTTATCTGATTTATTATCAGAGAGCCAGTGTGGTTTATATTTGCCAGGTTTTCTACAATGCAAAAAAAAATTCTTTTCATTTTTTTACCTGTCATGTAAAAACAATTAGTATATTTACAGCACTGGAACGCAGATTTTTCAAGAGTGCCGTACAATAAATTGTAGGCAGCATCCCATTTTTCCCTCTCACAGGGCATATGTAATCTCCTTTGACTGTGGCACACAATAAATGTTATTGAAGCATAGCACTATTTATTTAAACAAACAAACCAACCTGTATTAAAATAGATTAGCAAATGCAAGAAGGAAGTTGGGAGTTTTCAGGGGAAAAAAAAAAAGAAAAAGAGAGAAATTGCAGGTTACACTTTTTTAATCAAAACTGATTTTATTGCTTTTTGCTTAATTAAACTCCTCAGAAGTGTGTGAAACATTGTTATACCTGAAAAATTGTTAATTTGTAAATCACAGGGACAAAAGGGCTCCACTGCAACTTTAAAGTTTCTATGCACGTAAATGTCAATAGAGTGCCTTCTCCATCATCAGCACTAAATTCACATTGATGCCTCTTTTCTTCTCTGTATTGATCCTTCCATGAGAACGTAGATTTGTATCTGTTAATTAATGCGTCCTGAAACAGCGTTTGTATTAATCAGGCAGATAAGAAAAATTGGATGCCTGCACCCTCATGACAACCGTAAAAGTGCTGGCCCTGATAAAATCGTGGATGGACCTCAATAAAAAATTTCCTCCTTCCACTCAATAAACTAATCATCCTGCTTTTAATTATTCGGCAGAAAGATGTGTGGAGATTGGAGAATGTGTAAATCTATTTACTAACAGCAGTGTCTGGGAGGGAGAATGGGGCTGTCACAGGACGGTGCTGCAGGCTACGTTCTCTGTCCATCTGCTACTGCAGAAAAACTGGTCCTTGAAAGACGTGAAGGAGCAGAAATGGTGAAGCTAATTGAAATCACGAATTCTTCCCTATAACCCTTCAAATGATGATTTCTTCTCCATTTCCCTCTCATTTTAATTGCAGGCGTGTTATTTTTCACTGTTACCTGTTCAAGGGTTTCTTGTTGTTGGCTCAGTTTTTGTTGTGTGGTATTTTTTTGGTGTGGTTTGGTGGGGGTTTGTTTGAAGGCAGAGAGCTACAGTTCTATCACAAGACTCCGAAGACAGTAAGAGAAAATGAAAACAAATAAGGAAGGGGAGAAAAATGAGGGAGAGCAAGCATGCAGCCGGTTTTATGTTTCATTTTTTATGGATGCCTTGTGGTTTGGATGTGGTGTTTTCTTCTTTTTTATTGTATTAGTTTTGCTGCTTAGTGCTTATAGAGAAAATCTTGTTTGGAGTAGATGCCTTGCAGATTTGCTGTTTTGTGATATATTCCTGCTCGACTGTAACTCTCGACTTTCAAAACAGAAAAATGCATTTAAGTGTAATTGAGCGCCAAAAAGGATGTTCTTACAGCGGGAACCCTGTCAAAGGACATGTAAGCAGCTCCATAAACAACTAAATGAAAGCCTCAGACGTCTTAAGACCCTTTAAGAAAAGCTTGACTAATCCCCTTTGATGATTTTATTAAGTACTTGTGGTTGATGGTGCCAACTGGCAAACTACTGCATTTCACCAACAGGCCAGGAAAATCACTCCCTCTCCCATATTGTTTTGTAGCTCCTAATGTGATTGGGATATGAGCAGTTTGGTATAATAAATTAACAGGTACTGTAAACAAGAGTCTGAAGAGGTAAGACAGCAAAGATGTTTGCCCTTAGTGATCCTATTAGGAAAGACAGCGAGGGGAATAAAAAGAAAAATGTAAGTTAAATTCATTAAGAAGCATTTATTAAATTTTTGGTTGCCCTCAGGAAAAGGATGGTGTGATTGCTGTTTGGTTGGCACTTTAACATGCCACCCTGTTATTTCAAGAAGTGTAGTAGAGGCAGGAGCCATTACAGAAGTAATTAGCATCTTTTCTGAGAAGGGAAGGTGTTATGTCTCCTTCTCCTGAGGTTAAAGTTCAAAGAGAATTTTCCTCTTTGTGATAATCACCTTAATTCTATTAAAACATCAAATCTTCCTTTTTAAAAAAGCTGTGTGTGGGTTTTGTTTTGTTTTTTTTCTCCTTTACTAAATTATCCTTCTTGGTAATGATGAACAGGGTCATCAGATTCTGGTTTCACAGCATCAGGTTTTACAACTAAGCACGAGTATTCCAGAGCAAAGAAGACACCATTCAAATCATAGACTGTCAACGCGATCCTCCGCAAATTAGTATCTTACAGAAGGAGCCTGCAAATTCCAACTTGTTTGTAACTTTATTAGAAAACGTTTGATTCTACATTGATTTACTTTCCTGTAGTAGGATGGGGAGGAGAGGCACAAAAGCAGAAGGGAGAATAATAGAGCACATACATGTTTTATCACAATGTATATAAAAATAAATCAAATGAGGAGCAGATTTCTGACAAATCCAAACATGCTTAATATTTTTCCTGTATTTTTTTTCCTATTCAGGATTCTCCACTTTGTCTCTAGCTGACCAGATGAGCCTTCTGCAGAGTGCTTGGATGGAGATTTTGATTCTCGGTGTTGTATACCGGTCACTTTCTTTTGAAGATGAGCTTGTATATGCTGAAGATTACATTATGGATGAAGACCAATCCAAACTGGCAGGCCTTCTTGATCTTAACAATGCCATACTGCAGCTGGTAAAGAAATACAAGAGCATGAAGCTGGAGAAAGAAGAGTTTGTCACCCTCAAAGCTATAGCACTTGCTAATTCAGGTTGGCAGAGTGGCATGACGGTTGCTACATTTTTAATATGTCACTTCCCCCCCTTTCTCCCCCAATACTTTCTGCATGCTTGTTTTAATCATGGGTTTAGAATAAGAAATTGCTAATCAGACCTTAGTCTAAAAGGCACCAAACAAAGCAGTTCAAGCCAAGAACTATTTTGCTTGAAGTAATTGTGAAATATGTTCCTGAGGGAGTGGAGAACACTGAACTGTATGATTTGGAGAGTATTTTGTGGGGAAAGATCCTTTCAAATGAATATAGATGATGTTCTCCTAAATCCAGACAAGCCTAATCATTGCAATTAAAACAGCAAGGATGCATGAGAATATGCTATATACATTTTCTTTAAAGGCAGCTATTGATTTATTTGGCAGGGGGAATCCAGGCAAGGGGTGGGGGGAGGCAATTTTTACTTAGTCTCACTAGGACCACACCTTACCCTGTGGGTCCCCTGCCTTTATGAGGATGCTTCTGCGGAAATTATTACCTGTGCAGCAAGGGTTAAAAGTCTTCCCGGCGAATTTTTTTTCCTGCATTTGAATTTAAAAGTGCTGAAGCAGTGAATACTGTCAGATAAGTAAAAATCGTTTGTGCTTTGTTGTTTTTCCTTTTGTGTCTCCTTAATGCTTTATTGTGGTCTTAAGTCCCTTTTAGCATTTGCATAAAGTTCACTATAGATCCCTCTTTAATGACGTGCCGATCATTAGATACCTGTGTGTCAATAACATGCTCTGATGCTATGTTCCATTGACAGTCACACCGTGCCCCTCCATCTGCTTTTGTTTTGACCCTATCTTTGAACTTTATCTTGGTTGCTGGCCAGTAGTTTTCCCTTTAATTACAAGAAGGAAACTGTCAATAAAATCTGTTAAATGGGATGCAATGAGTGGCTTGAATGGGCGGACGGCTATTTGTTCAAATTCTGCAGCATTCAAGGTATTGACAGTTTGTTTTCTGGGGCCATATGTGACGATCAATCTCAGGCTGGGCTCAGCCGCGCTGAAAAATGAAAAACCAGATTGCTTTTGCTTACTTGTGGATGACGACTTGTGATTTGGCGCGGTCCTAGTGAGATGAGACCTTCTGCCCAAATTGCCCCCCTGAGAGCCAGGACGCGTGACTGTTTTTAGAAATAATTTTTTAATTGATTTTGTAATTAACAGTTCATCTACAATATTGATGCATGAATCCTCAGATTGATAGGAGGGAAATTGTTTTCAACAATGAAGTTGTACTTTCCTATTTGTCTTTGTAATGTGATTTAGCACTCTGCATTTTTAATTGGAAATATAATTCAAAAACATGCAAAGCCAAAATGCTTTATTAGTCTCTTTGTAAAATATTCTCCACCCCACTAACTCTGCCCTTAGTTTTAGAATATTGTCTTATTTCCAGAATAAACAATGTGCTGAAACGCCTCTCAAAGATGAGAATTATTTTTAATTGGAGATTTAGTTACAATTTTTGACCGTTGTAAATAGACACTTGAGCATGCTTTGCAGCTACGGGAAGGATTTTTCTTCAAAACTGGTCATGCTTAAGGAGCGAGAAAGTTATCTGGAGTTAGGAGTCAAAACTGAGAAGGTTTTTTGTATTTATTTTGATTCTGTAACTCAAAAGACCAAATTAGAAGTATTCCTATAGTTTATTTGATAAAAGGGATCCGGGGCTAGAATATAGGGAAGTAGTGTTACATACTACTCACACCTTTTCCTTTTTTCTTTTCCCAAAACTAGACATGTGATGTTTAAGTAATAATAAAAGAGAGCGCTGCCAGAAAAAGTTTAGTCATCCATTGTGCACAGAGTGTATCAAAATCATCTGTAGCTTCATTAACTTCGCTGGGAATTACAACCAGGATAATGCCAGGGGTAAATACAATTCAGCACACTAAAATTCAGGGCACATTTAAGTGAAAACGTTTCCTTCCTTCATCTTAAATAAACAAAATTGCTGTTTTAAAATTAAACTATTGCAGGGGGAGGTTAAAAAGCAGCCCAGCCAGTCGACTTCCCTTTCAGCACAGTGTTTTGACTGCTGACATTCAACATTTCAGCTCCAGGGTTGTACACGCAGCAGATACCCCAAATCAACTGTAGCTACACTAACCTGTAGGTGTAAAATAGCACCTGCAGAATTAAAGCCCAACAAAGAGGAGACCCCTGGAGTTTAATTTTAGTAGCATTTGTAATTAAAATAAATATGAAAGTAAAAGTAAAATTAAAGTTTTTGTCTGTTGTGGAGACAAAACCTTATTTTCACATAACTATGAACTTGATTCATATAAACTCAGTTCTTTAAAAACAAAAATAACTTAGAAATTCACACCTTAATATAGTTTGTTGATACATCTGCTTTATTCTGAACCTTCCACTATTTATTTTTCCCTTTTAGAATATGTTAGCCTTTTTGTAGCTGTAGAGAGAATGGGCGAAGTATAATAAGAAATCTCAGGCATTTCAGACTTTTTTTGCAGTATCTGCAGTGCCTAGAAAGATTCCCGGGTTGCCTCTCCTGTAAACAGTAGACAAAGATGGTTTTATAGCTCTGTATCTCTGTTAGTGATTTATGATAGAGTGTCACAGTACTTTCCCTGCTGGTGCATAGGAACAGAAAAAGAAATTGTAGATTGTCTTCATATTGATTGTATTTTGTTTAAATAAATACCACAAGCTTGGTTTTGGCCAACAAATCTCAGTATCGCATAGGCTTTACCTAGGCACCCCAACTGCTAACTTGTCTCTAGACCTACAGGGTCTACTGGTGCCGTACTCAATCCGAGGTAGAATGCTGTTTGCTTTCCAAAAGGTGGGAAAGAGGTGCTGTTTTTCAGAGAGATTCTCTGACTGCCATTATCAAACATTCCCTTGGCAGGGTTGGCCAGTGCCACACCGCTTCTAGAAATTTCCAGGAATGCAAGTAGCAGCAGGCTTGTAGGTCGTTACTGTTTTCAAACAGAGTGCATACTGCATCTGAAGAAGTTTCAATACTTCTTTAAGAACTCAGATGTTGTATAGGCTTTTCAGCCCTGTGTATGTTAAAGTCTGTGCAGGCATGATTTCAGCAGTTAGGTTTAACTTGTGGTGCTCGATACTGAATTTGCCAGGTTGGATTTAAGCCTCTGTGATGACTCAATAGTAAAGAATACACCCTTTAGCCCCTCTCACTGTAGCATTGCCCGTGTCCCCTCAGTATCATGAGCTCCTTCCCTCTTTCTCTACCTTCTGTACACAAAAGCAAGTAGGTGCCTTGCAGCCGCAGGATGCAACCGCCCCGCGTTCCACCTCACACCGCCCAAATGAAACAAGCTGGCACCAATGAGCACTTTGTTTACCCACGCAGAAAATCAACTTTGAATGGTTTCCAAAACATGCATGTACCAATTACTTCCTCGTGTGTAAGGGAAGGTGAAATATTTACAAAATATGTTCCAAGCATACACCAGCATGGGGATGTGAAGGCTCCAGCATGGAAAAGCTGACCTGCTTGCCTCTTTTGTATTAGAAAATGCTTTCCTCTATCGATTAGGCAATACTAAACAGGGAGTTGCAGGTGAGCAGTTTTTTGAAATTGCCTCATCAGTAAGGACTAAATTGTGCCTTCAGGCCAAATGTTGCAGAAGATCTTTGGAGTCACAACCGCGGCCAGATTTTTATGAGAAAGCTCAGTTCCCATCTAAGACCTGATGTAAGGAACGAGAGTGTCAAAATACATTAGCACGTTGGAAAATCTGATCTGTGTGTGTCTGCCTAATAGGCTGCTGGCATCTTGAAAAATCTGACCCAAATGTGGATGCCAGGCACTTAAAAGTATAACCCTATGCACTGTTGAAAATTTAATCTTAAATGCTAATCTGGCAGTCTAGCCTGTACCACCAGAAGGAGACAAGGACCTCTGCTCACCATTGCAATTTCTGGTCTCTCTTACCAACTCTCCAAAAATAACCCCGCACCCTTTCAGCACTGAAGGAGCAAGAACCAAGAAGTATCTTGTGTATTTTAGCATAATGAAGCACAGATCCACACGGATGCCAGTAAAGATCATCTATCCTGGTAAAAAAAATTAGCTAGTTCTTGCAACTTACTTAGGTTTCCAGCCACCAAAATAGTGTATTCACAGCACTAGGCTGTCACCATGAAATAACATTATCATAATAAAAATTAATTGGTAGAACCCTATAAATCACTCGTTTTACCGCACGTCATCTTTCTTCCCAGTATAGACTGTGGCTTATTTTACGTCCTAGCATACTATATTTCGTTTCTGATAATGCCAATTTTTTCATTTAATTTTATTTACTCATCTTGTTAGAGTTAGAATTCATTATTAAAATGTATCTGTTGTGTATAAGCTTATTTTAAAAATATATATACACAGACACCACCTGTGTGTTACTGGTGAGATACCAATGTTTATTTTGCCAAATATAAATAGCAAGGTCTGTTAACTTTTTGTGTATTCCATTCCTCATATTCCATTTTCATGTGCTCAGATAGATGGCACCCACAATTCTTAGACAAACTAAGAAAATGGTCGCAGAGGTAATGGTTTAATTTTTATTTGGTTTTCTTTTTCTGGTAGTTGGTCTGGTAATAGAAAAACTTTGAGATACTCCTCACTTTGGGAAGAAATAGCTCGATATTATTTCCCTGCTAGCAGCCTGACAGTCGCAAAGGGAAGGACTGAGGCCAGCCCAGTGGGAGGACAGAGCCCCAGGTTGCTTTCTGCTGGGACAGGACTGTAAGGGGCTGTGTCTGCCGAGGCCAGCTCTGTGCTGGCAGGCAGATTTTCTGGGTAGCAAAACAATGGCATGGACCGCTGTGTCACCAGGGCAGTCACTAGTCTTCGCTGTTACTCGTCCTGCTTTTCTACAGCACTAAACTAGTGGCTCTCCATGGTAATTATGGCAATTACTTGCCATATAGTGGGTAAAAAGGGTTTTGAAGCATTCAGTCAACATTTTCTTTTGGTTGCTGCCTTAAACCCCACCCCCAGCTCTATCACTCAAATTCCCCTTTCCCAGAGTTTTAGTAGCTTTATTGAGTACAGGTTCGAACCAGCTCCTAGTGTGCCCTTCCTCCCGCGCTGTGGAAGTAGTCCTTTATTGCACTCACTGCCTATCCTAGTGGAAAGTAAGCCATTTCAGGAATTAAAAATAGGTGGTTTACTCTGTTATGCCTTTGGTTTTAGTTCACTGCAACTCCACTTAGCCCCTGAAATAAATAGGGGTGTTCTGTGAAGTAATTTCTTTACTTACTACATCATCATTTCCTACTGTGTTTCAAAAACTGTTTTGAGGCTTCAGTTTTCATGTCTCTTCTTAAAAGTAGGCCAAATCAGTGCAATTCTGATGAAACCCTCGTTCACTAAAATCAATCAAACAAGCCTTTGTTTGACTTTTCTGTTTGTTTGGTTTTTGCTGCCTGTAATTCCTATGGACAAGGAATTCTTGAATTTATTCCTCTTAAATTTCCAATATATATTCTGATTGAGGTGTCTATTTCCAATAGTTAATCCAGATACCAGACCATTTTTGCCAAACTCTTTTGAAAGGGAAAATATTATATTTGTCTCCACCCTTAGGAGATAGTTCTGTTCAGGAAAGATGGGCAAATGGTGGTCAAATTAAATATAATTGCTGACACAGGGAGGACCAAAGTATCAGTCCTAGGCTGGAAAAGGATGAGAATTCTTCCTGAGTGAGAGCGAGTTTCCATGGGTTGCTTCTATGTTAAGCAAGGTTCTTTTCAAAATGTCACTCTTGTGTTTCTCATAAAAATGATACAGAAGCACAGAGTATACAAGCACTTTGCAAAAATGCAAGTTTGCCGGTGTAAATCCAGCGTATGTTGCAGAGAGGCAGGAGAGGAAGGGGCTCTGTAATTCAGAGAACAGTTCACCTGTCAGTAAACACTGCGGTGCTTTTGGTGGGGCTTTTGGATTGATCATACAGCCTAGATAATAAATTCCTCTTATTTGAGTCATAATCCAGATTAGGATTTTGTTGTCTTTACATAAAACAAAACCATTTTTTTCCTGCTGTTCTTATTCTTCATCCCATCCAGTTCTTCTGGGCTCCTACAACTTCCTAAACTGATTTATCACCTTTGGGATTACAAACTGCTCAGAAATCCAGAATCGCAATAGCCTCAGTGATCACTGTCTTTCAAATACCTGTTGATATTTGCCCCTCTGATGTGCTTTATCAGCATCTTAACATGTGCCTTGGCTGCTGCAGGCTCCCTGCTGCTCAATCTACTGGAGTAATTTCTTACTTTGTGCTGATTTTTCTGACATGAAGAAATACTTCATTCGAGACCCCTGGATTTCACTTCTTAAGTGATGTTGCATACTAAATACATGCATGCCAGCCTTTAACTTTCCTCAAGGAAATAATTTGAGAGGTTTCCTTGCTTTCAGTTCAGGTACTTTCCAACCTTAAGCAGCTGTCACCCTTTGTGGTGTGTTCTAGATGATGTATCAACAAGTTTTGCTTTTGTCTGATGAGCTCTTCAGTTTCACCCTCCTGGGATCCTTTTTTTGCAGGGCATTCTTGATAAAATCCTCCTTCCTTTCAAGTGATGACACCTTCCAATGATCCTATTTAATTTCGTGGTTTATATAGGCACTGATTTTTAAGTGTATTACAACTGCATATAGGTTTCCTCTGGATGTTACCTGTGTTGGATGTATCTAAATTATCCAGACTGTGAACAAAGCCACTTTAAAAACCCTGAGAAACAAAAGAAAAAGGTTTTTTCTTGGTACACGGAGCACATTCAGAATATTTGTACTTATAATTCAGTTTCAGGTTGTCTGTGGAATTATTTATTTCTGGATTGTCACACAGACTCTGCATTTCCTTAAACTATAGTGGCTCTTGTTGACATTGCCCTCTCTTACTAGTGAGGATTGGGTTTATCAGCGATAAGTTAACCTGCTCTGAATTCACTTCTGCCACTCTGTAGTTACTGCAAAGATTTCTCTTTTCTTTTATTTTCCCTCCTCTTTTCCCCTTGGCTAGTTCAGCGTTTTCAACCATTTCCCTTGTTTTCAAAGGCTTACGCCTGAGGGATTAAGATCTACATTCGTTTAATATCGGGAATAAAGTGGAAGTTCCAGACTGCAAGGCTAAAACTTGAAGAAGGATCTTTGTAGAGATTAATATTTTCCTGAGCAATCTGCGAGCTGAATCATGGGCTAATTAAATAGCACAGATTGAGTGAGTTTGCATTTAAACATTAGCAGATCCTCAAATGGGCAAAGCTGAGATGATTTTGAGTCTTTTCTGTGAACGGGAAGTGAAAGTATCATAGTAATTTGATTAAATAATTTTTAAATCTTTCAAGGTAAATCGCCATTTTAAAAGAACACTTTGAAGTCTGAATCGCTGTTTGGAAGTGCCCCGCTCACTGCTATTTTTTCTTACCTCATTTCTGGTGACAGAGCAGTTTCTCAAGGCACAGCTTCCTCAACTTTGCTCTGTGAACCAGTTTGGCAGTGGGGTGCTTGCATCAGGCCAGGGGAGAGCTGGCTGGTCACGTTCTTCCCAGCTGCTAAATTGATTTCAAAGGCAGCAACAAATGCATTAAATGCTTTACTACTATTACTTTTCCGTGTAAGCAATTGCTCTGTTTACTGGAGGGATGGTATATGGTCACCCTTGCAAGGACAGGAAAAGATCCCTTGTTGTCCACACAGTGGAAGAGGTGGAAAGCATGGAGTCCAATAGCCATATCAGAGAGCAGGTTTTGATTCACCTTCTGTTCTTGCATCTTGTGCAGTTTCTAGGGGTGTTCTATTCCTCTTTTCCCTCCTCACGCAGTTTCTGTGTAAGAAGTATTTGGAGCATATTCATTCCTAACGCTGCAAGCCAAGCCGCTATCCAAACTGCAGAGCTCAGGCAAGTTTCATCTCTGTGCAGAGAACAGACAAGTCTGGACTCCGACTGTGTATTTGCAAATTGTAGAGGGTTAAAAACTTAACATTTGTAGTTGGGCTCTCCAGAAAGACCTGTCTCTCTATGCAATATGGCCTAAGCAAAAAAAATGCACAAGAATTTGGCAAGACTGTGACTCACTGAGTTTTTGTTGCCACTAAAAAGCCACAGTTTGGTTCCCCAGCAAATCTGGTGCTCCAGGTCTGGGTAGAGGAGGGAAGGGTGTGTAGGTTCTGCACAAACTGCACGTAGTTTATAGAAAAACGATGTGGAGTAGCACATCCTGCGTTCTGTAGCACAACAGGGAAGATCCAAGGACTTGCTAAAGAGTCTGGGAGTAAAGATGACATTTGGGTTGGAGTTTGCATCCCAAATGAAGCGTGGTGGTTGGACACTATGGTTAAGACATCAGTCACATTTGTATGTGTGTGTTGTCATGTCTGTATGGATAACCTCTGTTTGTAGGACAGAGGATATGGGGATTTTCTCTTATTCACACAGAATTATTTATTAGAATTGGCATATTAGAAAACTATCCAAAATGTAGGGATTTGGGGAATGGTCTCACATTAATTAGAACTAAATTTTGCTAGAGGTAACATTTTCCTGTCATCTTTTTTAAAATGTTGTCGCTTGCTTTATCCCTAGGAGAGAGATTTTTGCGTTTCTCTACTTTCAGCACAGTGCACCTTGATGTGCAGTTTCACATCCCTGCAGCGCATCTTAACTGAGTGCTTCTTAGAGCATGCATTTGCTAAGACTCAGAATTATTAAACATGTAAAATTCCCATAGGACTCCATTATGTGTAATTAACAGATAAACTGTCATCAGAATCAATAAAACGTGCTAAATGATCCAAACTTGTATATAATTAAGTGTCTGTTTTAGAGCGGGAGCTGTAACTTTTTTATTTTTTTTTCCCTTTTCAATTTGCACGTTTGTTTTGACAATAGAAGCCAGAACATTTTCCTTAACCTGTTACTTACTGGTTTGTGTTTTGGTTTCCATGTTTGTGTTTGAAAAGAGAGAGGTATTTACTATATGGCCTAATTATCTGCAGAAATAGTTGCACGTCAGCTTTTAGGAAAGGAATCCTGGGTGTATCTTAATTCTCTGAATGTAATTCAGATATTTGAAGCATGTGCAAATTTTGATGTAGCTATCATCAACAGGGTAATACATAAGGCTCTGTCAAAATACTGATCCAGGGCGTCAGACTGCTTAATGCTGGGCTTGGAGATGATGACAGGAGTGGGTTCTTCACCATCCAATTCCTCAGATGTTACCCTGTCTGGGAACAGGAACTTTACTCCAAAACCAAAATTTGAGATGCAAAGCAGTGTTGTACTAACTACAGTTTCCAAGCATATATGTTAATCAGCTGCTATGTCCCAGTTTAACCCCAAGCTAAGCTTGTACAGACAGTGTAGCCTGTCCCCAGGACTCGCAGCCCCTCACAGCAGAGTGTTACTGGCTCTGTAAGTCTCCAGGCTGTCCGTGTTTTGGTAGCTGGTAGGAGCTGTTCTGTGGCTTCTTTCACCTGTGACTGTTCTTCCTTACTTGCATTCACCTCCCTTGGGACCACCTCAGGGTAGTCCAATGGTAAATATTTAGCATTTCTGACTACATAAAAGTCAAAGAATTAGGGCTGCTTGTCGGAAGTCATCTCAGCATGGTCCGGTAACTGCACCTTCTCAGGGACATCTTCCTTTTCTATATCTGTGCTGTTGAGGGTTATACTGTTATTTCAGTTAGATCTTTTCTTTTTATTTCACACTTCCATTGCTTTAATCTTTCGGGCTCATGGAGCAGGTTAGTTTAGTTCCCGGTGTGCATTGTGTCTAGGCTTGTCACTCAGTACTTACACCACCAAAACATCTCACCTGGAAAGGTACAGGGCAAGGTGCTTGCTTTGAGTCACTTAGCAAAAAATGGAAACCCCCAACAATAACAAGGTAAATCACCTTCTGAGTGGGTGGGAGAGAAGGATTACACCTTGTAGGAGATGTTAGCTGCACAGAGCAAAAGCTGTTCAGGAACATACCAAGTGTTGCTTGTCTATCTTAAATGTGCCTGAGGGAGAAAAAATTTGCTAAACCTATCAGGAAATCCCATGAAACCTGCTTTTCCCTTGTGTCAGTGCAGTGGTTCTTATCCCACGATTAGCATCCCTGGGCAGTGGGTAACGACTGTGGCATCCAGCTCCGCAACGCTGCGGCCCGACGCAGGATTTTACCAAGCTTCTCCGTAGCCAGGCAGCCATTCTTGCTTCCCTGATAAAATACAAGCCCCAAATCATACGTCTTTCTGTCACCATCATCTCTTCAGAGCAGTAACTGTAAGGGATGGTTTATGGAGCAGCGAGAGCGACCGTTTTACTAGGTTGAGGAGGGCAAGAAGAAGGATTACTTACACAAGAGTTAAATACATGTTTGTAGTCTGACAGCAGTTCCAGATACTTTCCCGAAGTGGGTAATGATCTTCCTTTCCTGTGAAAGAGGATGGAGAGAACCAGTGACAGTGCTGTGTGGGCATAGCATTGTCTGACTTGAGCACACCAAACTGAAACCTCCTGTTGTTCTTTTGTTTTGCAGACTCAATGCACATAGAGGATGTTGAGGCAGTGCAGAAACTTCAGGACGTCTTACATGAGGCTCTGCAGGATTATGAGGCCGGGCAGCACATGGAAGACCCACGTCGCGCAGGCAAGATGTTGATGACTCTCCCACTTCTGAGGCAAACCTCCACCAAGGCTGTGCAGCATTTCTACAACATCAAACTGGAAGGCAAAGTCCCCATGCACAAACTTTTTTTGGAAATGCTGGAGGCCAAGGTCTGACTAAAGCATCATGGGCTTCCCCATCATGCACGTTTTAAAAA
>VZTU01018146.1:44181-80482 GCA_013400835.1 Zapornia atra
AAAAAAGGGAAAATAAACAGGATAATAATGGCAAAGAAACTTAGTGTTTAATTAAGGAAAAAATGACTGCACTGATATTTAGCAGCAAGACTGTGAAGCAGCTTTCAACTTTTTCTTCTGTGTCTTTCTGATGCAGTTTTTCATTTCCTTTTCCTTTTCTCTCTTTTCCTTTCTGTTCTTTCCTTTCCTTTTTCCTTTTCTCTTTTTTTTCTTTGCTGCTGAACTTTTTAAAAGAGGTCTCTAATTGAAGAGAGATGGAAGCCAGGCCTGCCAAAGGATGGAAATCCATAATATGGATGCCAGTGAACTTATTATGAACCATAATGTCCCCAATGACAAAGGAATCAAAGAGAGAACCACCGTACCTAGCAGTACAGTACAACACGATGAACTGACTGAATGCAGTATTAGATTTCATAGGAGCAGTCTCTAATTAGACGACTAAGCGACGATGCATCGGCTGCTTCTTATCATTGCATTTTCCATCTAGATCAGTTACAGCCATTTGATTCCTTAATTGTTTTTTCAAGTCTTCCAGATATTTCTTAGGTTAGCTACAATGTAACTTTTTCAGGGAATAGTTTAAGCTTTATTCATTCATGCAATACTAAAGAGAAAGAAATACTGCATTTTTTGTGCTGGCTTGAACAATGATGAACAATAATGAAGGACAAATGAATCCTGAAGGAAGATTTTTTTAAACGTTTTGTTTCTTCTTACTAACGGAGATTTTTTTGTACCAGCTTTACCAGTTTTCAGCCATTTATTAATGTGGGAATTTATCTTACTAAAGCAATAGTCGAAGGGAAGGTGCATATTATCACGGATGCAATTTATGTTGTGTGCCAGTCTGGTCCAAAACATCCAGTTTCTTAACATGAGCTCCAGTTTATAACTAAATGTTCACTGACTCAAAGGATTAGATTACACCTGCAGTATATCCGAGTAGTCTAACATAGAAGTACTCCACGTCAAATACCAATCCGTAACGCTGTTAGGAGACAGCGACTGTACAAAGGTAT
The DNA here is from genome assembly GCA_013400835.1 of Zapornia atra. Classification (NCBI taxonomy): domain Eukaryota; kingdom Metazoa; phylum Chordata; class Aves; order Gruiformes; family Rallidae; genus Zapornia; species Zapornia atra. The sequence continues at coordinate 45,204 of VZTU01018146.1, forward strand.
AGTTGCGACGGGATTTCTAACTGCTTCAGTTGCAAAATGAACCAGAAACCAACCGCCTGTTCGCAAATCTCTAACCTCACACGCAGAAGACCCCTCAGAACCGGTAGTAGCTTAGAGGCAATAAAGGCAAATGCCGATGTTTTGCAAAATTTAGAAACCAGAGTAGCAGACTTCTGACCAAATTGAAGAAGTTAACACTTCTGTACCTTATTTATTGATTTAGATTTTATTTTGTAAATGGCAATTGTTAACAAGTAGCTAAACCAGTATACGTGCTTTTCAACCAGTATTGTCACAGCATGAAAGTCAGTCAGTTTCAAGACTGTTACGAGGTGTAATCTAATGTATAAACCGATTAGATGCCCCCAGAAAACTACAGTCGCTAAATAACCAATAAACAATAACCTCCATCAAATGCTATACCAATGTACCAGTGTTAGTAGCTGCTCCCTGTACTATGTGAACATCCTTATTCTATGTACACAGATGTAATTAAAATTGTAATCCTAACAAACAAAAGAAATGTAGTTCAGCTTTTCAATGTTTCATGTTTGCTGTGCTTTTCTGAATTTTTATGTTGCATTCAAAGACTGTTGTCTTGTTCTTCTTGTGGTGTTTGGATTCTTGTGGTGTGTGCTTATAGACACAGGGTAGAATTAGAGACAATATTGGATGTACAATTCCTCAGGAGATTACAGTAGTATATTCTAGTCCTTACCGGTAATAAGGTTCTTCCTAGTAATAATTAAGAGATCGAAACTCCAAACAAATACTCGTTATGAACAGATACACATTGAAATCATAATATTTTCAAAACAAGGGATAATTTCTGTAACAGTTTATTATAGAATACCAATGTATAGCTTAGAAATAAAACTTTGAATATTTCAAGATTATAGATAAGTCTAATTTTTAAACGCTGTAAATATAGCTTTTATTCAATCATCTCTCAGATGTTGTTATTAACTCGCTCTGTGTTGTTGCAAAACTTTTTTGGTGCGGACAAGTTTCCAAAACTATTGCTACGTTGTGTGCTTTAAACAAAATAACAATGGGCTGATGCTCCATCGGCCTCGTGCTAGGAAAAGAAAAAAAAACAAACTGTGTATCTATCATTAGCTATATGGGACTATATTGTAGATTGTGTTTTCTCAGTAGAGAAGTGGCTGTAGTGTGATTCTAGGTAAATCATCATTAGCAATTCATTCAGATGGTCAATAACTTGAAATTTATAGCTGTGATAGGAGTTCAGAAATTGGCACATCCCTTTTGAAAAATGTCTAAAAAAAAAAAAACTANAAAAAAAAAAAAAAAAGAAAAAAAAAAGTTTATTTTCCAGAAAGTTTGTGCAGGGTTTAAGTTGCTACTGTTCAAGTACACTATATATATATAAATATATAATATAAATATTGTTTTTGCTGTATCACGTTAAAGAACTTGGGCTTCAGGGTCAAAAGCCAATCAACTAGAAGTACACAAACCCACACAAATGATGGAGATGTGTTAAAGGCACACGGTGCAACTTTTAGTTTCATTTTCTGTAATTTTTTGGAGCTGCAAAAGAACAAGTATCTCAAGACTGTAAAAGCATTACCTGAAACTTAGCTAAAAGAACTGCACGGGCTTTATAACGTTGTTCATCTTAAACCTTGCTGGAGAAGAGTTCTTTCAAGACCACTTACTTAATGTGAAGTGTTGGGAAAATTTCAAAGGGTGTATGTTTTAGCCATAACGATTTAATTTCTATTTTTGCTTCATTTTTTAATTTTTTCTTATTTAAAGCAATATGATTGTGTAACTCCCAGCAGTTACACATTTGTTTCAATCAGATCAGATTGTTGTATTTATTCCACTATTTTGCATTTAAATGATAACATAAAAAGATATAAAAAATTAAAACTGCTATTTTTCTTATAGAAGAGAAAATGGGTGTTGGTGATTGTATTTTAATTATTTAAGCGTCTCTGTTTACCTGCCTAGGAAAACAGTTTATGGCAGTCTTATCGTGCAAAGATCGCAAAAGGACAAAAAAGAATTAAACTGCTTATAATAATCCAGGAGTTGCATAATAGCCAGTAGTTAAAAACGAAACAAAACAACAAATAAAAACAAACATGTCTATAGCTGTAGATGGGCTTCACATCTGTATAGCAATCAACTGTATATTTTTGTGATGTGTATCATACCGTGTGCTCCAACCAATGTCCATTTGTGTAAATGTATTTATTTTATATTGTATATATTGTTAAATGCAAAAAGGAGATATGATTCTGTAACTCCAATCAGTTCAGATGTGTAACTCAAATTATTATGCCTTTCAGGATGATGGTAGAGCAATATTAAACAAGCTTCCACTTTTGATTGCTTTTATTTTATTTTTTGTGTTGTGGGGTTTTTTTGGTTTTGTTTTCTTTTTGGGAGAAGGAACCGGAGCAGTTAGCGTTACCTCCTGTCACTCCCGTGCAGAGCGGAGCCAGCCTTACCCCTTCTCCCGCAAAGTACAATGCGAGTGTAAATAAATGCTATATAAAGCCTTGTCAGAATGAATTCCGGTGTGGTACAAGACATTTTGCATACTCTTAAATATGCAAAATGTCTCATAGCACATTAGAATTCAGGCTGACAGGCCTTTATATAGCACTTATTTAATCTTAAAGCATCTTCACATCAACCTGCATTACTCAAAATCATTGCCTCTCTGTCAATGTCATAAAAGAAAACTTTCTCACTATTTTAAGATCACGTTAATATCATCTGGAAGTGCTTATTTGCTTTCTCCATCACCAACTGAGTCGATCATTCATTTCCTACTGCAGGAGATGCCTTGTATGTGTTCTGGGTTTAAAAAAAAAAAGAAAACAATTAAAAACCTGTATGATGTGATCCAGCTTTTCTGAATGGAAGTGAATAGCGACCGGAGCAATAATGTAGCCTGGTGTTAATGAAGAGCACCGATAAATCACGTCAGGATCCGGGGGGGTTGAACGGCAAAGGGCCTCGCAGCCTCTTACCCTGCAAGGCTGCGGCCCCCCTCGCGCGGGGTCAGCCCCTCTTTCCCGCCGACCCTTCCGGAGCCGTCGCAGAAGTGCTAATGTGTGCTTTTCTTGCTTTTTAGCCCATCTCGATAGTGTTTTGTCCTTGTGTGTGCCGACATATTTCTCACCTTCGCTGCTGGCCGTTCTCTGGAGATGCTGGCTGATGGCGCAAAGGTTGCTGAACGGAACGGTGACGCGCAGCGACGGGAATGGTCTCAGCCCAGCTACTGGGGCAGCGCCGGGGGCTTTTTGTGCTTCGCAGTCCTTTGGTAGTGATACACCTGGAAATGGGGGGGGTACCGCTGCCATGCTACCCGTGCCTCCTGCACGTTAGCTAGCCTAGGAGGTAGGGTCGGGGGGGTTAAGAAAGAGAAGTGGCAGAACAATAGAAGGATGAATCCTGCCTCAACTCTGCAGAGATGCTCAGAGCTGGTTAGTAGTGTTGCTGCTGTGTGCACAGGCACGCGTATGTGCCTGCACAGAACAGGTTCTCCCACCCCAATCTCTTAGTGTTCTGCTCTAATACTGCAGAGCACCTCTCATCAAAGGGAAACGTAAGACTGCGCCATAACTGGGAAGTGCAATGAAAGTCATGTTCCAAATCTCCACGCACAAGAAGGGGGGAAAGAGCATGAACAGTGGCACTCCTGGGCTGCTCCAACGTGGGTTTGTCTCCAGCCACTGGTTACAGATTTTCACGTACAATTAAAAAAATCATAATTTATATTTCTGTGCCATTTTTCACGAGAGGCTTGTGCAGCACCATGCAATCCTAAATTTAGCACCACAGAAGAGAAAGTGCTTCTCGGGGTGCGACTCTGCTGAGATGTTTTGTCTTTTTTCTTTCCGCCCTCTCCCTACGCTGCCTCTGCAGTAAAGCCAGGATGGGCACAGAAATCCATCAGAAATGTTTCGGTAGGCAGAAATGTTTCAGTAGGTATCTGTGGGGAATTTGGCTAGGAGCACAAACGTCTCCAAACTATGAAAATAGCTACGAAACCTTTAAAGAAAAAAGAAAAGGGCTCGGGGCGCTGGCGCGTCCTGCTGCAGCTCTCCACTGCTGCGGCCACGGCAACACCACGTAGGTGTTAATAAGGACACCTGCAAACTGGAGGAGTCTTCCCTTTGTGGGTATGGCTTAGCTCAGTGAAACTAGATTGAGACTGTCATGGTTCTCATTGCTCTTCCCCTCTGCTACTCTCCCCCCGCCCCAATTAAAGCAGCCACCCCAGTGCAAGAGCGTGTGGTTTTGCCACCGCGGGCGCTTGTTTGACAGCCGCCTGCCCCCACTGCCGCGCCAGCCTGGCCCTGGAGCCCTCCGCTCCTCCCACGCTGTTACACTGGCACCCGTGCCCGCTCGCAAGCTGGCTGATGCCGTCACTATTGATGCAAAAAGGAAAACGCCTGGCTTGCTGAGCTGGCTACTAAATGGCAGGGGGATTTCTGATGGGCTCCGAGTTTTCTTTGGAGCTTCACATCCAAGTGATGGTTTAACTTGTTGTTTGGGCTTTTTGTTTGGTTTGGTGGAGTTTTTTGTCCTTGTGAAGTCGAAGTGTGAAAGGGTCTGGCAAATATCAATAAAAAGTAGTCTGGTGGAAAGGAAGAAAGAAATGGCATGAAAATCACGCACCAGTCAATGCTATTCCCCATGCAGTTATATGCACTTCTTAACACAGTGCCAATGCTGCTGCAATAGTAACAGAGATTAAATATATTAAAAAAACCTACCCCAGAATTAATTGCCAAAAACAAAACAAAAGAAAGATGGATTCTGAATGGCAACAGAGATGGAAATACTATCATTAGCAGGATGAGCCCTCATGCTCTACATCCTGCAGCATCACCTGGTAACACTCCACTGGAAAAAGAAACAACCACCAAACCCTAAGCACAAAAACACCCTAGGTTTTTTTGTTCAGGGTTTTGGTTTTTTTACAGCAGCAAATGCTTCTTTTCTGTTTTTGTAACATTACCTGTCCTGGCTCCAACACTAACCTTAGGAACAGAACAGCTTCCATTCATTTTCTGAATTCTTTTCTACAGCCTTTGTTTATTTTCCTTAACAGCTTTTTTTTCACTCACACCTTTCCTTCCCTTTGCATTTCATCTCCCTGGTGTAATGTAGGTCTCTGATTTCACATGGCACTTTGCTAATTACTATATCCTTGGTCATACAGCCTGCCTGCTGTAGCTGCCTCAGAAGGCTCTCTGATAAGGTGCTGATTCTGTATATATAGGTTGTCTCTAATAAACAGATAACAAAATTCCTCCTTGCTGTTGCTATTAAAGAAGAAGGGGGGGGGAAGTAACCGTAGAAAAGGGTGTATTTATTTGGTTTTAGTGGTTTTGGTCACAAGTGTCCCGAAGTGTCTGTGTTGCCACATCCCGGACATGCTAATCGTTAGCACTTTGTTAAGATTAAAGGCCGCTCTTTCTTAGCGGTTGGATTCCCAAGCCTGGCTCCTTACAATCTCTGTTAATATGAAAAAGCAAGTGGTGGTAGATTGATTACACGCAGGCTCTTATTATTAAGCAGAACAGAAAAGAAAGGAATTTCAAAATATAATCCTCCGTTCCCAGGAGTATTTGTCTTGTTCTCCATGAAGTTAAAGGTCTGAAATAATGTGCCCATCAGGAGCTCAATGTTGCATGTCCATGCCAGTTGGTCCAAGGGCTTGTTATGATGGTAATGACCTGCTGAAACGTGAGCTTTGATGGCAACAATACAATTGCTACCAGCTCACCCGCTGGGAGAAATATTTTATTATTGTCAAATGCCCTCCGCAGAGATTTGTTTTGCCTGTTCCTGTTTAAATTAAATTCAGAGCAGAACTGCATTATTATTTCTCTAGAGTATATTTGAAATAAACAACTAGTCTCCAAATTTAGGATTCCTGGTTAGTTTAAATTTTCTTATTAGCAGAAAAATTACAATAGGTGACAACATAGCTGCAGGAATATTATTATGGCAGCCATACAAGAGATTTACACACTGAGAGCATGGCCTAAAAGCACAAGAACTCCCTTCTACTTTACAAACGCCAGCCAAATTAATAATTAACTGTGCCATAAATTCTCCAACCTTCACGAACGATGTCAATGCTCTTCTGTGTCACACTAGAGGAATTTTGTCATAAGACTAAGTGGTGCTCTTCATAAAGAGCGTTACTTAGATGTAGAAAGCGGCCCAAGAAAACAGCCCTTGCCACTCCATATTACAGCAGCTCAGTGAACGAGTGACAGCAGGACTTCAGAGTCATTTACTGCTGCTTTCTCAAGGCAAAACTATCTCCTTACGCCTGTGAAACAGAGCAAATTTTGTTCCACATTAAATGGGCCAGATTATCTCTTCCACAAGCTAAAGAGACAACACTAAATCCCAGCTCATGTAATTTCCTTCAAAATTGTTCTGCTCGGGCTGGGTGTTCCCAGGAGCGCCACCAGCAGAATTATCCAGCGATTCAGCTGTACTTAAATTGGCAGATGTCGGAGATTTAAGACAGTCCCAAAGCCTTAACACAAATCCTCTCTTCTGTACTGCCTCGTGGCCTCTCCTTGCTCGTCAGCCAATGCCACCGTTGCTGCCTGCTGCCAAGCAGCTGATCCCATGGACGGACAAGTTGCTGGGCAGTGCCGTGATTGCCTCGCTCAGTCCAGCACCAAGAGCCAGGAGGGGGGCAGATGACCTTCTGGGGGTCTGCATCTCTTGTTAAAACCAGGCCCTAACCCTGTGCTGCTCATTCACGAGGGCCAGTAGTCTGCTCGCTGTTGGCCTTTTTCTCTATCACCAGTGTGCACGTGGCATGAAAAGCTGCCCCATTGTGAGACTGGGTGATTTTTGTACCCTGCTTCACTGAAAGACGCTTCACTCAGAGAGGCACGTGACTGGTGCAGGGTGGGCACCTTAGCATTGGCAAGGTGATACCTGTGAGCTCATGGTAGGAGGGCAGGACATCTGCTAGAGGAGCTACCAAACTCCTGAAGAAGGAGGACCATGTCCTGGGGAGGCAAGAATTGGTGGGTACACTTCCCCTTCAATGATTGCCCATCATCCGCAAGCTGCCGGCCTCTCACACAGGCTGCAGCCTGACCGGCAGAGAGCAGGGCCCACTGCGGCCAGGGCCGTGAGCCGGCATGGCAGATGATGGCAGTCCTTGCAGGCTCTTCTTGCAGATGGCACAGGCGAGGCCTGCAAACTACAGATGTTCGTCTGGCTGGGTGCTGGGCAGCCTGCTGCTGTAGCCCCTCAACATGCATTTTAGAGAGAGAGAGATAGAGAGTAAATGGCAAGTGAGACGGGCTAAAAGAAAAAAAAAAATTTCTTTTTAAGCTGCAAGTGCTTCACGAATCACACTCCTAACACTCTCCAGTTCAATCTACCATGCTCTATCTGATTTCACAGCTTCATTGGGAACGTCTACAAGGTGAGGGACCAGCAGTAAGAGGAAGTCAGTGAGGGCACAATTCTCATACCAGGCTGTGAAGCAGTCACAGAAGGGCCAATATTACTTGCAAGAGGTTATCTTGTGGTCCGTAGGGCTCCTTGATGGTGCTGAACAGAAAAACCCCATAACATCCTCAGTAGTTTCCTTCTTTGCTGGTACCCTGATTAAAAAATAAAAAGTATACCTGGGTCTGAACCCCCGTAAGCACCTCTATGTTCTGACATGGGAGTGTTTCAGACTTCCCTAGGGCCTGCAATCTTACTGCCCCATGGACTTGCCCCATACACAGGTCCCTCCTTACCCACAGCTGAACTTTCAGCCAATACTTTGTCCTTTCCTACATAACAAAAACATCTTAACAAATCTGTTGTCTACAGCCCACTGGGGCTGAGCTGTACAGCTTAGGGGCAGATACAGAATAACTTCCTCAAGCAGGGCTTGTATCCCAGATCATGCCCATGGTTTCCACCTGAGTTAATTTGCGGGAGGTTGTTCCCACTCTGCTGTGAAACCTTAACATAACCACACAGCAGTTTCCTATCATCACAAAAGATGTGATAAGAAAGCAAGCCCTCCCCTCACTCAGCCGTTTTACTCCTCCTTCTTCCGTTCCAGGCTCCTTCTGCTCCTTGTCTCTGCAGGACCAGCACTGTGTTATCTATGCTGGCTCAAAATATGGGGTTCAAGACAGGGAAGGGAAACGCTAATTGCCTTCCAGAAAGCATCCTTTCCCCACCTTGGTACCCCACACCACTCTTGGCTTGCAGCTCTGTCCTCAGTGCCCCAGCCCACACTGTTGTTTTAATCTGAAAGAAGTACCTACAGCAGCAGCGTAAGGTTTATTGGGGCTGGTCCTGGGGGTGGAGTGGAACAGAGGCTATGTGTGTCCCCCAGAATTCGTGTGAGTGGTGGTTGGTGGATACTACACGTGCTGCAATCTCAGGCTTGAGATGGAGCATTACAGTGTAGAGCATCCTGTCTAGAAACACAGAAAGCAGTTCTGCTTGTTCATCAAGGTAAAAACAGGGGTCTGGTGCAACCTGCCTCTCATGTTATGGAAAAACCTTCAGGAAAAAAACAAATTGTCCTTTTAGTCACTGTGGAGTGGGGGGAAAAAAAGGAAAAATGAAGGGTGGGAGGGTGAAGGAGGACTGGAATATAGTCTCATGGGAGACACATTTTTATCTTTTCTATCTGGCTCCCAATGCAGTCTTCCTGTGACTTCCATGCCATCAACTTTCTCAGAAAGGGCTCTTTCCAGGGAAGGTTGGCACTCTCCCATCTCCCCAAGCTGTGCTGTTGTGGCTTAAAGGCACATTCGGTTTTTCCCCATTCTCAGGTGACTGGCTCAACGCCAGCCTGACATACAGTCCTATGCTGCTCCAGACGGTTGAGATCAGCCATATTCTGGAGCATTCTGGGTTGGTTCCTCTGCTCAAAGTGCCCTAAAAGCTGCAGCAGCGGCTGCTTCTGCAGAGTTTAACTCTGTAGAGTGTAAGTGAATAGCTTACAGCAAGCTAGCAGTCTGGCCCAGAGTGTTTCCTAATGACTAGCGGTGGGGTGAAGGAATGCAAATCCATTATAACAAGTTTCCTTCTTGCTCTAGTTTGGCTGCACCACCTTTTCCATCTCTAGGGTGGAGACAAGCTCCCATGTCCCACAAGCACTGGGAAGTAATGGATCAGCCCATGTACGTAGGCAAGGCCTGATGGTGTCTATGTATTCCAGTCCTTAAGGATGGTCAAAATAAACTGTCTTAGGTGACTTCTTGAGGCAAACTGCATGGTGTAAGGCAGCGGTGAGGGATGCAGGCAACTATAGCACCGCCCTGGTTTTGCTTTGCATCCCAGAGAAGAGTAAAATGAACGAGTTCTTAAATTTCTTTCAATGACTTTTATCCTCTCTCATTTATGTCTTATCTTCCGGCTACAGCAACAACAAAAAGAATTTGTCTTTGATATATTTGAGGTTGTGGTACATTGATGGATTTCAGGCAAATCGTTAAGATGGGCCTTGATAATACTGTGAGATGTAAACATGCCTATCCTGGCCAATATATGAGGTTTTACATAGTTCTTACATTGATCCCCTTGCTCCTTTGTCACCTCGGCACAGAGACCCACTCACAAGGTGACCATGACAAAAGTGCACAATGGCGAGGGGGATCCCTTCCCCCTCCTCCCCTTACTCCTTTGCATTGACCAAATGTCTTTCTAAATGACTTGCTGAGCCAGGCTATTCTTATATCTTACACATAAATGGACTCTTGTCTTACAATCAGAAGATTCAGGGGAAAAAAAATTTCAGCTCCCAATGTGAAAAGATTAAGGTCAGTCACTTTACACTACAAAACCTTTTCACAAGAGCAGCAATAACAAAAGGACCCGAAAGCCTACCTGATGTGGTTTATAGCTCCAAGAGGAAGAAGACACTCTATGACATCTTTTTAGGACTGCACCACTTCTTTATAGACGTACAAGATACAGATGGGGAGAGGAAAGTGATGCTGAATAGGAAGAAGAGCTAACTTGGCTCCCTATGCCGATTTACTTACTGGCATTTTTTTTACAGGGAGAACACCCGCAGCTTGATCGAGTGTGTGTGATTCATAGAAAGCGTCTCACAGTTTGGATCATACTGGGTCACACTGCAGTGAACGCAGTGGTACCAAATCCCTACAATGGGGGGGTCTGAGGTTTTATTCCTCTCTTTTTACTTCATCAGTGCCCAGAAGTAGGTGACAGAAGCTCTGGAACTCAATACCTGTGAAGCACAACACACTCCTTGGACTGAAGCAGTTTAGAGGTGCCATTCATGAAGTCAAATGGTCTTAACAGAAGTTCCAGCTAAAACAGTTGGTATTTTGCACTTCCTTCAGCAGACATCACTTTCACAGCAATGAGCATGACTTATCAATTGCATAAAGTAATCTCTTCAAGCTATACAAACCATGTCAATCGCAATGGGGGTTTGGAGCAGGGATTGGTTAATATGAATACATTAGCAGTGGCCAGAAAGGGTGGCAAACAGTAGTCATTGGGCATGTGCATGGACTCATAAGAATCTGGAGATGAGGAGATCATGCCCATGTTAGAAGAGAGAGGCAAAACCTGCAGAGAGCAAATAAGACCCATGTATGAAAGAAAATGCAGATGGGGGGGTGGGGAAGAGCCCAATATGGACAGAAATAGAACTAATGTGGGAGTGGAGTATCCATCAGGGAAGAGGATAAAAACTTCAGCTTGTCTTTTTGTTACGTCCATTAGGTAACAGCCTAGCCCTCCTAGAGTCAATAGCTATATTCTTTCATTTTTCTTTTCTTTTTATTTCTTTAAGTCATTGCAGAATATGAATTGGGCTGACAAGGCAGGGGGCAGATACCAGGCTAAAGAGGCAACTTAACAGAAAAATCAGAACACTGTTCTTTGGTTTTGTGACAGAGTTAGATCCACCCTGTTTTGTTTAAGCAGTAGGATGTTTCAGGAGGTGTGGAGAGCTGCCGTGTCCTGGCCCCATTTCCCCCTGATTAAAGGGTAGTCCTGAGCTGGGCTCCTGCTGGAGCTGATAGGGCAGTTTGGGTCTTTGCTTGCACCCAGGTGCTTTAACACAATTTGCTCTCAGCTGGCAGGAGTTCAGGTGATGGCCCAGGACAATTAAGAAAGAGGAATAGGAGGTCCTAATCCCTCTGTATTTAAGGCAGAAAGAGAGAAGCTACTCTTGTTACATTGAGACCAGGTGTGTTTTAGAGTTTGGGTACTGGTTCTAGCCTGGTAAGAAGTAGCTTTTTGTCCACCTTGTTAGGTGCTATTCAAGAGGAGCTGCTTCAAGTGGATCAGGTTGGTGGTTTGTTTCAGCTACAAGTAAAAGCCTGGGCATAGTGGAGCCTGTGTGGATTATTGGTGCTTGGGCTGAGTGGCTGATAAAACCCTTTATAAGCAAGTATAGCAAAAGTGATTCTTAGCTGAAAGCCTTAGGAACTAATGTATTACATAGCAGGTAAAATATAGTTTAAAAAAAAAAGGAGGGGTGGGCACAAATAACAGTGAGAGGCTCCTGATCAGGTCGTGATGTACTGTGTGCTTGATCAAGTGCAAGGGCTTTCCTGTAAGCTCAGAGCAATAAAGTTTCATCCTGGTCAATATGCAAACTGTTCTGTGCACTTTGGCAGCTGGATGTCTGTGTTCTACCTACTAGATGAGCAGCTATTTTTGGAAGCTAATTACCCCTGTTTAGGGAGTTGGATTAATATATATTTGTGGGATGCAGGATTAGAAAGCAGAAGGCCTCAGCTTGTTGGAAATCAATTTTAATATCCCTATGGCTCTGGTAGCGTAAGTGTCAATATACCATATACATGTCTTACAGAGGCTTCTCTTCTACAATTAAGCTACTTGATTTACCGCAGGCATGGCACTTGAGCTGAAAGAGCTAGGGAGGAGGTTTATTTTCAGGGAAAAGAGAAGATGCTGTTCATAAACCACTCCTAAGCATAGCTGCTTATTTCTCTTATCATATGAGTTCTTATCAAATTGTAAATATATATGTGCCTGAAAATACGGTAATTTGAAAGGGAGAATATTTTTGCCAGCTTGGACTTTTCTCTGCATTTTATGCTGGCAGCGTTACTGCAGGGCAGAGCTTGAGGAGCTCTTCTGAACCCTTAGAGTATCAGCACTTGGGTCAAAGGGATGAACCTTTGTGCTGGGATGAGGCAAATACCTGAAGGTGGACACAGACTTTAAAAATAAGGGCAAAAAGAAAATCTACCTCCATTTCTATTTTCTATGGAAAGCTCCCTTTGATTTAGAGGAAGAGAAAGTATAAATTTGCTATGCTTTATCCAATGGACCAAAATTCATCTTGGCTTGAGGTGTATCCTGCACACAAATCAGTAGTGTGCAACACCTCAGTCTTGCTCAAAGCCTGAGTAAGGACAAACTTCAATACCCAGTACCAGCCAGAAAACAAGCTATTTCATGTTATGTGAAGGAAGAGCACAGTGCTTTCAGCTCCTGCTAATGAGAGCCCAAAGTCACCCACTGAGGAGACACACCTGTGTGAATGGAGACAACATGCTCTCCAAGCAGCCTTGTGTAGGTGAGCTGGGGAGTCCAGGGTAGGTTTTCCAGGTGCTATGAGGCCTTCACAGCAGTCTTGTGGAAGGCAATTCTTGTTATAGGAAGGTGAGCTGCTGGGGAATGGACAGAAAAATTGCGTTAATAGGTTAAACTGGGTAGAACTTGTGCTGCTAGAGCCTGGATTGTAATTGCTTTGTGGAGGACAGGAGAGGGAAGGCAGGGCAGTGAGAGGAAAAAGAGAAGACAGTGTGTCTCCAAGGAGCTGTAGAAGGCCAGGTTAAGACAGGGGTATGGGTGGAGGGGGTCCAGCTCTCACAGAAAACAAGCAGCGCTTTGGTTGGAAAGCTTGATGCTTGCTACTATCAAATGGAACCCACAATGATGTGGTTGAACTCCATGACCTAAAGGGTCTCTTCCAATGCGGGTGATTCTGTGAGAGCAAAGGCACTAAGGCTGGGTGCTCCAGCAGCTACAAATGGCTGAGCCTGAGGAAAGGAAACCCAAGGGCAGGCTTTAGGCAGTGGCAGGCAGTTCTGCCACTTCTGGGGAATGTTTTGTGGGTACAGTGCTTCAGTCTAGGTCTTCTAGGCACCCTGTTCACTGTCCTTCAGCCCTGGGCTTTCTCTGAAGACTGCAACAAAGGTATTCACATGGTTTGGGTTTTTAATCTAAATGGATCTGTGTTAGTTTCTGCTCAGAATACAGGATGTCCTTAGCAAGCCCACATGCCATTTAACACTGGCTGAATGAGGAGAAATCTTGTGTAAAACATCTTCCATTTTTGCTTTTTTTAATTACACATGTTAAACCAAAGTAACACTGAAACAGTCCTGGCAAACCAACCAAACTAGGTAGAACTAATCTGCACAGATTAATTTTGTTCTCTAGCCCCTGTCTATGGGGCAGCAATCTTGCCCTGCTTATTGATTATCAGACAAGACTACTAATCCCCTTAAGGTCATTAAGTGTACTTAATTAAAGAGCAGTTAGCAAGCTTCTCTTTACCAAGTTAATAGTGGCTGTTAAAAGTGATTTGTACATTACCAATATGGTAGCCATTAATCTAAAAGTCAATTTGTCATTTCTATTTTCCCAAACAAATACATTCAGTAGGCTGCAAAGGAGGCTACAAAGCATTCAGCATCTGTTGTGTAAGGAAGACCTCTGCTTTCTTAAACTGTAAATCTTAGGCACTAGCAGTTTCCACTGTCTCTTATAACCTGCTGTCCTGTTCCCTCCTGTATTGACAGGAGGAGGAGAGGATATGAATCCTGGGAATAGGCACTTATGACAAGTTTCATGAAAGGTATAAGAAAGAAGGAGAAGCAAAAATCAAAGCCTTGTCTGACAAAGTTTGGAGCTCAGAGGTACTTGGCTTTTTGCCTGGCAATTGGCATGCAAGAAGCTTTGGAGAAGATTCTCATTAAGGTCAAGGGAGGAGGCTGAAGGTATGGTCAGGGTGACTTAAAGGCATGTAAGGGGAAAACAGGGACATTGAGAAAGGAGGGTAGGTGGAATGCAATTCTATAGAGATCTGGATTTCCTTGTTGTGTGAATATCAGAATTGATTTTGTCATTGCTTTATGCAAATGTGAATACATAAAGCTTTAATGTTATCTACTTAAAAATTAAATGCATAATAATACAGAAAGTTTTCTGGTTCTTATTGCATACATAACTTGTTTTGAGGCAGATGTATATTGGTTGAATCTTCAATATAGATGATGTTTCACTAGGAGAAACCTACTGCTACAATTAAAGCAAATATTCTTTAGCAAAATATCGTGTGTCTGTCATGTACCCTGCCCTGTTCCACAGGCTTACATTTGCTTTGGGTCTTAAATTACATATTTATCTAGGAAATTATGGAGCTCAGCTGAGCTACTTTTGGGCATGAGGTAGGATGAACATTGCACTGGTGGTGACTTAGAATAGAATCATAGCTGCTGCTGAGCTCTGCCAGCAGGGACCTCTCCCAGTGCTTAGTGGTGCTCTTTCTTTGGGTAGCTGCCAGCTGGTGAGGAAAGCAGCTGCTTTCCCTCTTTGACCAGAGCCATTGTCTTTCCAGGGTTGGAAATTCAAGTTCAGGGAGCTAGAGAAAAAAAATCTCAAAGTAAAGGACTCACCTGTAGAGTACTGTAGACTCAGGAAACTTGCAAGGATAAAGTGTCAGTCATAAAAGTATTGTTTTAACTCATATTAAGGCTCAATTATTTGTCTCCAATATTTTTTCTGCTGTATCTGAGATATATATGTATATAAGTCTTTTACAAAGATAGACACCATGTTGTACCTTTCTTTTCCCATTAAAAAATGGATTCTATACTTGCCAATGGGATAAAATTCTCATTTTGATCTCTAGATGCAAATATATTCGTAAGCCAGGATAAAACATTATCTGTCCTGATCATACAGCCAGTGTCATTCTGGGATAACACCTGCGTTTGAGAACTTCTTTATAATATATTATGTTTTGCTTTGCTAATCAAGCCTGTTTAGAAAGTTAGCAGGCACCTTGACTTATGGTGAAGGTCTGTCTTTGGTAGAAGTACTGATTTAAATCTTTTGCCTGCTCTGGTATGTCAGCAGAGTTTCTGTGATGATGCTGGGAATGAGACCAGGGAAATGATCTAGCTTTAAAAAAAAACTAAATAGGGTAAACAAAAAAACACCCAAACACAGCAAAAAATTCTGCTCTAAGTGAAATAGTTCTCCAGTTAAGTTCAAGGTTTGTCGGTGAAAAGCTAAGGAAATAAAAGGTGGAAACAAAACTAGAAGGGAGAAAACTGTGGTGAAATGGAGGAACTGTGATCTTTCATACTAGTACTATGCTGAGAAAATGCATTTGGGGCTGTTCAAGCAGGGTGGAACAAAGTGTGTGCAGTGCAGTGTCAACCTGGGAACCAAAACTTGTTATTTGTGCTTTTAAGCTTGTATTAAACACAACTTAGGTGTTTGGGTTTTTTAATTCTTCAAGCTAAGCACATTAGAACACTATTAACTGTTATTTGTGTATAATTGAGAAGAGAATACCCTTTTAATTATGAAGCTTTTTCAAGGTTTATTGAAAGAGAACGTTAACCCTACCTGATTAAGGGCTGGACCAGCATCTCCTAAAAAAACCCCTTCGGTTCTACGAGGGTGCCAAGGAGAGGTAACTGAGCAACAGCCTCAGGGGTCAGCTGGAGCACCAGTGCAGGCATCTAAATTCTGAAAATGTATATACCATTAATGACAGAGCTCCCTCCTCCCCCAATACATTTAATTTGGAAATTTCCAAGCAGCTTATCTGCTAACAATCTTTTAATATTCTATTTATTTATTTAATATTGTTGCTCAGGCTGCTCATATAATCAGATAAAGGTCATTAAACCAAATTTATGATTAAATAGGATAAAACTATTTATTCTCTTTACTCAGCCTATTAATGTTATAGCTTATGCTGACTGGATGTCGATATTTCAAATGAAGTTACTACATTTTTCAACTATCATAATTATATGAAAAAGCTATATTATCTCATTGTGAGGATTACTTTCCACTACCTTATCTGCCATAATGTCTGCACATATTGGCCTTCAGATCTCCTGGTGCAGCTAGCTGCTGACTGCAAACACCTCTCTAAGTCTCCCATCTGGTATCTGCATCAATCTCCCCATAGTTTTACTTTGTTATTTTGTTCCTTAAGCCATTGTTAAGGATTTAAGGAAAGGTTTCATCCATTAGTCAGGCTTTGTACCAAGGTATCAACTGCTTTCTCTTTTAATTACAAGCCAAATGGTTTGTGCTGTAAGAATGTCACAGTGTAAAGCAATTGTCTTGTAGCTCTGGGGTGCATTAATGGAAGAGTAGTCTTTGGAGAAATATTCACAAAAATGCAATGGATTTGAGTGCCTACCTCAAACCTATAGACTCCTGCAGGATTTGTTTCTGTAGAACGAACCTTGAGTTGTGTATTTTTCTATGCCAAGCTAGAAGTGACAACCCGAAGGTACAGTGCATCTTGCACTTCCTTTTGTCTTAAAAACTCTGTGGTATTTGAGGGCTTTCAAAAGCAAAGTCCCTGTAGTTTGAGCTGTTTGTCTTTTCTTAACCATTTTCTTTTCTTCTTTTAGTTGTCTGTCACCTTGTCTTCAGAGAGCTTCAATTAGAAGCTCATAACTGCAGCCAATTTGATGGGGTTTGTGTAAATGTAGACTGCAAAACAGGAAACCTGGGCTCCTGGGACAGTCCCTATTGTTACAGAGAGCTGGGCCGTTGACTTCCATTTTTAAGATGCCTGACGGCTCTGAATCCATCTTTGTGTATTAGAGCCCTAGGTCTAGAAGAGACTGAATGGTGTGACTACCCTATGAGCAAATATTGTCTCTTAGTGTGGGTGTTGACTGACTGTGCAGCAGCACAGTAGGTCTGGCTTAAACAGTAAATTAAAAACAGGGCAGAAAAAATAAATTTTACCCAGAAAATATTTTGTGATAGTCTATTATGAAAGCTTCCCAACTAGTTATAAAGCAGAAGTGTAAACTAGATTTTAAAAGTAATTCATTCACACTTTTCATGAGAATTTCTAATAATTTAGTTTACAGATCTTCATAAGAATTAGTGTGATAACCTCCCAGATTGTCTGCTTTCTTGACTCTTTGGGTAGAAAAACTGGACAACTTTATCCTCATTGCTGACTCCTATCTTCGCTCTCATATTCTTCTAGGTTTTTCTGAGTTTCCTGTTCTCTCAACAGCTGGCCTCAATTTCATCATCCAAAACTTCATTTCTCTAGGCAATCAGGCAAATGAATTGTCTTCATCCATGTTTAAACCAAATTCATTCTAAATTAGTCTGTGCCCCTTCAGCGTTAATTTTCCATGACTATTATAGTCATTGAGCTTTATAGCATGAACACAAGCAAATATTAAGTTTGAAGGCTTAAATGTTTTTCAGTGAATTCTAAATTGTGGGCTACATCTTCAGCTGTGATTGGAGTCAGTAGGAGCCTTCAAAGCCAAGGGACATGGTTTGCGTGAGGTGGTGAGAACAGTAACATGTTGTCTTCACGCTAGTTGAAGAGATGGCCTATAACTAGTCAAAATAAGTTGTTTCAGATTAAGAGTATTTATAAATGTTAATGCAAATTGCTTATATGTCTCACCTATGAAACAAAAAAATGTTTATTGTATCTAAGTATTGCTTCAGTATAGTCTGAAGTTGACATATGTAAGCTGCTTGCTATTTTCATCTGGGATAGTTGGTTGAAAACTATTCAGTTTGTGTTATAGTAGTAAACACTTAAATGCACTGAAAAATTTTGCAGTTGATTCAGAACAGGAAAAATCTCATACAGCCATGAGGTTTTAGAACACTTCTTGTGTCAGAGGTATATCTTCCTTAGATATATTAGTGGTCATATAAGGAAATCAAGATACAAATCTTAGAGCCAACTAGGACCAGAAGCAGTGGCTTGGCTCTTCCTTTGAACTGTTCTCCAAAGGAGCTGAATTTAGGTAGACTATATTACCCCTCAGAAAAGCCTCTCTATCTGCTCTCAGCACAAAAGGCGTATAAACATATTAATCACTTATTCAAATCTCTTATGATCTTAATGTATGTGCAGTTGCTTAGTTGAGGCTTATTCCACAGTTCTTAACATTCTCACCTCATGAATAAGGGTATTGGTAAAGATTATTCAGTTACTTAACACTTAAAGAAAGCCTCAAGTGGAAAAGTAATGTGTGAGAGTATATTTTTGTAATTCAATACTAGATGATGCAAATATGTCATTCTTTTCTGGTCCAACTTGATTCAATTTGATTTGGTGACAACAGTTACTTTGCAGTTCTCGTATGAAGGTAAACTTGACACATTCAAAGTGTGTCAGGAAGAGAGGCAATGTAAGTATCCAAATATAGTAATTTCCACTCATCGGATACACTCTTCACAGCACTTGCTATAACTTGTTCCCTTTGTTGGCTTTCTAAAGACAGAAATTAAAGGATGAGAAAACATGGACCAAGCTACCTCTAAAGAAATCAGTCCTCCATATCCAAGCTAAAGTATGTTGACAACCTGTCTGTGAATATTGTATTTCCACATTAATCTGCATTACAGTCAAGTAAGACCTCTTCACTCAGGATAGGGCAGTTTCTGTAATAAAAAGCTAGTGTTCAGTTTAGCAGCTTCAAAAGGAGGGTTTTCAGCACTTCTGGAGTTCCCTGTCGCTGCTGTCCAGGCAGCATTGTGGACTAACATATCAAATATTCCAGATGATTTAAGTGATGCTCAGGGTTTTATTTAAATGTGTAGAAATGTATCCTACTTATCAGACTGGTAGTGTTTCACATAGGCTTTTTATAGCCAGGAGTATTTGACTTCATGGCATCATGTGAAACAAACACCCTCGAGTCCTTGCTACTGATGCTATTTCTGCTCTCTTTTTATGTGTTGCTGTTGGTGGTTTAGTTCAGGCTTCCCTGATGTATCAGTGGACACCCTCGGGAGCTTTACGTGGCAGGGAGAAAAATCCTAGTTCTTGATTATAAGAGATTGACATATTGGTCACGAATGCTGAAGACTAGCAGGCACTATCTACGCAAAAGCCTTTATAGAAAATGCTCAAAAGGCTGGGAGTTGGGGGATGGAATGTGGGGAAGACAAGACATCGTGCTTTTTCAGCTCCCTTTTCACTCTTTTACTCCTTTTTTTTTTTTGTCTACAAGGAGATTTCATCTCCTTCAAGTAGGAAGGAGCACTGTCAACTAGAAATCTGTCTTCAGAGGGAAAGGGAAGAGAGGTCAAGCCTGATACTGGAAGAAGATGTCTATGGCAATGGTTATGGGGAGCAAACACTTCACCCCGGTTCAGTTTTAGTTATCCTTTCCTTAGATGGATTCCCAGGAAAGATTATCAACTTTACAGAAGGAGGCTCTGATACAGCATTATGTAGGAGTAAATTTTAAATTGCAGATTTCTATTTTCTCCTTATTATTTTCTGGACTTCTCTCTGTTTAACTTTTTTTCCTGGCAGTAAAGCCTAAGAACGTCTTTTGGTTTTTTTTCTTTTGTCCTGCAAATATGATCTTTATATAAAATATCACAAAACCATCTTGAAAGTGAGGAAGATAAATGGGATTTTAGGAATTTTTCTTAAAATATCATGAGGACCAGTGTCTCCTAAAATATCATGAGGACCAGTGTCTCCTTTAAGTGGGTATATGGTAGGTGAAAAGAACACATTTCCAACAGTGACCAAATCAGGAAAAAAGCTGAAGCCAACCTGAGACCAAATCAGGAAAAAAGTTGAAACTTTTCTCAGCAGCTGACTGTGATCTTTGTCATCTGGTGAGTTCTGCTGTCAGGGGCTGAGTCACACTAATTTGAGAATCTGTCAAAAGAGAAAGAATACCTCTCCCAGACTGCACATGAAATTTTACTTTGACACTGAACACTTGAGCTCAACATTTTAAATGAGAAAACAAAACAGAGAAGCAAAACTTCAGCTGGGTAACCTGAACTGTCTTTTTTTTGGGTCATGCTGGGTGTTTTGAGTCAATGCCCTGTGCTACCTCTAAACATCTGTAAGGCCGATTCAGCTTCAGAGTTTCCCAGACTCCAATTCTGCTGCAAAACTGCTCTGAGTTCAATCACTTCTTCCTGGATGATGACATTCAAGTTAAAATTTCTGTACAGCTGCTATAGATATCCATATCAATTTTATTTCCCCTAGCCCTTCTAGGTAAGCTTTCTTGCAGTTTTCAATCAGGTTGTTCATATAAGGCTAAAAGATGGGACTTGCTTCTGTAATACTGAATTGTGAAGGACAAAATTGTTTCAGTCACAAACTTAATTTTTTTGGATATCCAGGCAATAATGCCTTATAATGTAAAGTAAGCTGAGAAGGATGAATCTTAACTATGAACTTTCTTTTAATATACTAAATTAGAATGGATTGATAGGAGATCTCCTTCAACCTGTGTGTGTTAAGGACACATTCAATAATGGAAAAATGTGGTTTCAAAGTGTGTTTGCCATAACTACAAAGAGGGTAGCTTTAGTCTGTCCTATGGAGACCCGATACCATTAGAAGTGCAATCTAATGCTCTGCTCATGATGATAGTGAGGTTCTAGTTTTGCTGGCCCTTAGAGAAACTTACAGTACCAGTATGGCTAAATATCAACCTTTTTGTAGTTCCAAAGTGTTCTTGTCTCTTGCATTCCCCAAAAAAGGTTGGAATCACAGAATCATAGGGGTTGGAAGGGACCTCGAGAGATCATAGGGTCCGACCCCCCTGCCAAAGCAGGCTCCCTATCCCATATTACACAGATAGGCGTCCCGATGAGTCTTGAATATCTCCAGAGAAGGAGACTCCACCACCTCCCTGGGCAGCCTATTCCACTGCTCTGTCACCCTCACTGTGAAAAAGTTCTTCCACATGTTGGTGCGGAACTTCCTGTGCTCCAGTTTACAGCCATTGCCCCTAGTCCTGTCCCCACAGACCACTCAAAGGGGCTGGCCAATTCCCCCTGCATCCCATGTCTAAGATATTTATAAACACGAATTAGGTCCCCCCTAAGTCTTCTTTTCGCTAGACTGAACAGTCCCAGCTCTCTCAGCCTGTCCTCATAGGGGAGATGCTCCAGGCCCTTAATCATCTTTGTAGCCCTTCTCTGGCCTCTCTCCAGGAGGTCCCTGTCTTTTTTATACCAGGGAGCCCAGAACTGGACACAGTACTCCAGGTGGGGCTTGGAGAACCCAACAAATGCAAAGATGCTTTATAGCTTGATTTTTAGGTAAAACAGAGTTGGAAATTATACGTAGAACCTAAATGATACAAGAGGATTGAAAGCTAGCACCAAGTTTTTGAAGCATTTTCCTTGATTAGAAATTGTGATTGTAAAAATGCCATTGGAAGTTTCTGTTTGTTCAGAATAGAGATAGTTGTGTAGATGATCCACTCCTTGCTCACAAATAACTATCTGTCAGAGGTAAAAGAGCCACCAACCTGTCATGTCTCCATCTGAACCCTGATGCTATTACTAGCTCTCCTGAAAAGTTAATAAGCCTCAACAGAAGATCAAAGCTCAGTCTTCAGAGGGTGGCTGTCAAGTTCAGAAAAACAGCTGGGATATTTTTTGTGAACAAGCTTATAAGTTGAAATGTATCTGAAAAAGTTTTCAGAATATCAGATTCTATTCTTTGAACAATCTATTATTTCTAATTGACTGAAGCTAAGAAAGAATACCAGTAGTCATTTATTTGGCATTCACAATAGATTTTTTTCTATGTTAGCCTGCTGAAGTCAGTAGGTTTTTCTTCCTTCTAAATACTGTCTTAGGCATGAAACTTTCAAATGCTTGTTCCTTTTTCCAGCTGTGGGAATGCTAGATTGCTATGGAGATATCTGGTTAAATTTAAAAGAAAAATAAACTTTAAACTGAAAATAATTTCAATAGTGAAACTTCTGCAGTAGACAACAGAAGTATCAAAAGGCAGGATGTACAGTGACTTGCTTGGAGTACAAACCATGAAGTAGACATCAGTCATATTCATATGACTGTGTTTCACTTTTAATTTTTAGTTAGTTTTTGAAGTTTATGTTTCTACAGTCTTTTCATAGACAATGACTTGAATAATTTGTGAAGATTAATTTAAAATAGTTGCATTCCTCTGTAAATTAGCTTCAACAAAAGGTATGTGTATTCAAAGGACTTCCATAATCTGTTTCAGTCACCAGAAAATTGTACCTTTTAAATAGACAAATATGATGGTTCATTAATAGTCCTCTAGGCCCTGAAAACTGGACTGTAATATGAGGCCACTTTCTCATTTATACTCAGTTAAACTCACGTTATGCGAGTATAATGCTGGTATCCTTAGTGATACTTTGAAAATTTATATAAATAAATTAGCATCAAGTGTGTGTGTAAAATGATGGTAATTACTTCTTATCCCAAACATCTAAATGCTGAATGGCACAAATATAGATGGTTGAGTGATTTTTTTTTCTTTTTTTTTTTTCTCTTGACATAGTGTCCTTGAATGAGAGGATTTAAACTTCAATGCTGTTGCCTGGGCCCAAGCCAAGTCATGTATCCTCATTGGTTTTGAGGACTTTCCTGTAAATGCAGCTGTCACTCCCCTTTGCGGTGTATCCTAATGGGATGAGACTTCTCTGACCAGTCCCTGTGTAGTTGTGGCTAGAAACCCTAAGCTATTTAGCATGTCTTACTTGAGCTTGATGGTTTTTCATTGCTCTGAGACCAACTCGGCAAGAAAAAAAACCCCTCATAATTATGAGATTTATAAAATATGTATTAAGCAAATGAGCTTGATTAAAAATATATACATACATCATATTTAAGATAAATTATGTGCAAAGTGCAGTGGGATCGTTGCCTGCTATTTAAACCTTCTCTGTTGCATAGGCTGCATTGTTTTAGCAATATTGATAAAGCTGAAGCAATGCATTCCCAAGTCTTTAGCTCTATCTGTATAAGCATATTGATGCACATACAGTTTAATTCTCTTCCCTTAGGGAAACTGGGGTAGTAGGATTTACCTTTCCTCAGAGATTTCAAAGAGGAGTCAATTGGACTGTGGCTGTACCAAATTGTTTGCGTTTTCTGCATACTCATGATGAAAATTGCACTGACATTTCTGCATATTCATTAGAGTGGTCATGAAAATGCAATGATAATGGCGTAAAGCAGTTCTGCCCCTCACAAAACAAATGGAACACATTTTCCTATGGTTTTGTCTATTTAGTGATGTCCTATTTCTCTCATGTGCACACACTGTCCCTCTTTCTCTGTTTTCTGGTCTATCTGTTAAGATTCTGGGCATTAGCCAAGGCGGATGTTTCCTGGCTGAGTTTTGCTTCCTTTTCCATTACTGGTATAACTAATTAAGATATCCCCCTCTGACTTGGATGGCAGGTTTTTAAGCACCTTGTAGACACTTAAAATTTGCTGGGCCCCCTTCCCCTCCAAAGCCCTTGGGAAGGGGAAAGACACTAGGAAGCATAGTGTCCTAGAAAGTCATGCCTCATTCTACACAAGTGGTTCAGAAACTGCCACTAGTCCTAGCCCTGAAAGGAGACTTGAAGGATAAAATAAATACACAAGTTTAGATATGTTTCCTTGAAGCATGCTAAGACCATCAAAAGCCTGCTGCATTTAGAATGGGTATTCCTGTTCTTATGCAATACTGGCACTCCTTGGTGAGAGGATTCAATCTGCTTAATCCTCTGGGTGGAGTGGGACTGCCCATTTGGGCAGCAGACAGCTGTTAGATTGGTTCTGCTGCATCCTCTAGCAGCACTCTTTCTCTCTAATTGTCCTGGTGTTTTTCCTATGCTGTGTCCTTACCTCCCACTGGATTTGCTTATCATGCTTTCTAGATTCTGTTTATTATTAAACTAGAATGAGGTTAAATCAACCTTTCTTCAAAGAGCTTCTCCACCGGGAGAATGGTTAAGGAAAACAAAAGGACTGTCTCCTCTATAGTCACTTTTCTTCTCGTGGCTGGCGGACTCCTCTGCCTCTTTGTGCTGTCACTCAGCACTTTGAAGTTTGGAGTCGTTCTCCTCTAGAACATCTTCACCAGTAGAAATGCAAATCCCTGATTCCTTGCTGTGACAGTTAGTTTGTATTTTCATGTTATTAATCCTATTTCTATTTTTGCTGATCATGTAGGAAAGACTAAAAAAGATGCAGAGTCCTACTATCAATTTTCCTTTGCCATTGGATATCAATTATTGACTGCTCTCTAGCATCCCACANTTCTAAGTAGAGCACTTTATCAAACTTCAGAAAAGGGTTCATTTTGACATTTGATTGTTAATTTCAGAAATTTTACTGCACTTGATAATTCTTTAGAATTTTGTTCCTTCCTGCGCATCTCATAGTGCTTTGCTAAAGTATCAATTTTCTTGACTTGTACATAAGGAAGCTTAGACCTGGACATGTACAGTTATCAGTTCGTAAGATTAGAATTTGGATTTTCTGACTGTTTTGTTTCTTCTTCAGGCAGCCTCCCTTAATCTAGTATCTGAATTTTATTATGACAAGGATGTCCATTTATTTTACTTAAACTAGCCCATACTTATCCTACAATTCTAGAAAAGCATGAGGTCCTACCATATATGCTAATGATCTTTGGAATTTACAGTATAGAATAAGGTGCAAAAAAGTGTATGTGGTTACAGAAGATATAATACTTGTTGAAGATAACTGGGAATAATGAACATTTCAGAATGATGAATAATGTTAATGTGCTTCACTCACAGGTGGAAGTGTAACAAGCTTACCTCACTGGCCCTAGGGAGGTGGCTGTCTCTCTAAATGCAACACACTTTAAAAATGATTCTTGAAGAAAAGCAGCACCAGAAGCAGAGGAATCAGGACTTTAAAGAAAATCATGTGGCTTCTACAGACACTGCATGATTTGAAGAGATAATTTTTATTTGAGAAGGCAATGCTATGCTGGCACAGGTGAGTTGTAAGAGGTGGAAGGAAGAGAAGAAAACAGGCCTTTACCCAACTCGGTATCTTCTTAGCTCCTAGTGGAAGGGAGCAGATGGGGAAACAACAGCAGCTCCTCCCCTATGTCTTGTCCTTCATCAAGGATCTCATTGGTGCAGCAGGAAATGTTTTATTAGGGGAGATCTTGAATGTGCCCTATACAGGAAAGAAGGGTAGTGTGACTCTGCTCTGGAGATGATGAAGGTCCTACCTCACCATTACTACTACTGCAGCAGCTTGGCAAAGCACAGCAATGATTTTATAGCTCTGGAGTTTTCCCTCTGAGTGTCTGCCTTAGGACATGTAGAAGACAGACAGCTCTGGAGAAGAAAAAATATTTACCACCAACCTTGGAGAACTTTGGACTGAGGTAAGGTCAGGGTAAAAACTCTTAGAGAAGGGAAGCTGAGTAGGAAAACAGGGAGAACTAAAGGTGGGACAATTAATGCTGTGAAGGAGACAGACATGATGAATAGCAGAGAGAGAAATTGTTGGGAAATGAGGATTCTGAGCACAGAAGAACTGCTGGTTGAAGAGTTGGTCTAAATAGAAAGTGGTAAGGTCCTTATAGGAACAAATAGGAGGAAGACGTTTCGGGAAGGAGCATGTCCTTGGGAATGATAAATATGGGTGGCTTTACTGTAGTGATTTGCAAGAAGTAACAGGAGGGGCCATGAAATAGAAGTGAATTTAGAAAATGAAGAAGGATATAAATGCAGGGTTTTTTGGGGGTGGGTAAAGTATTTTGAGAACTGTGGAATTTTTGGGAAGAAAGTTGAATATTTATAGGAAGAAATGATTATAGTCTGTCTGGTGCAGTCCTCAATCAAATACCCAGATCATCTGTCTTCAGAAAATTTCCTAATTATATGAAACTTGGACAAATCCTAGTGTAACCCAGTTTTTCCACATGTATATGGCATGTCAAAGTTTCACCATTTTGCTTTTTTTAAGAAAACACAGGAAATTAATATTTTTTTGAAAATAAGGAAAAGATTTTTCAGAAGAAATGCTGGTTTTGGTGAATGTATCTGAAACATAAGGTCAGGATTGTCTTTTTTTTTTTGCCTTTAACATCTCAAGTGCAAGATTCTTCATAGAATTTCTGGTTGGTTGTTGCTGACAGCTTCTCCTGGCAGAAGAGGAACAGTCCGCCTCCTTTGCTGTTACTCGAGGCCTGTGCTGATGATGGATAGTAACTGAACCTGATCAGAGAAGAGGAGGCAGCTACAGAGCTGGAAGATCCTCCTTTGGGATGGAATGAAAAATTGGAAGATGATGTAGAATCATGTTTTGCTGAAAGAAGTCTTAGGGTAAGTAAGGTGGCATCAGTGTGCATGCTCAAGGCTGCTTAATGATAGTAATGCAGAAGAGAATGGAAGGTCCTGCCTGGTGAAGCAGCCATGAAATAGGGGATTAAAGGAGAAGGTCTAATGGAAAATGAAGAATAGGGGGAGGGATTTTGTTTTGTGGAGAATGGGCTAATAAAGGAAAGGAGAAGCTGTTACTGGGACGTGTCCTGTGCTGGGAACTGGCAGGAAAGTGTATGATGGATTGGGGTGAGGGGAGGTGTGGAGGAAACAACAGATACTGAAGGGAGAGAGAAGATTGATTACTAGAGCTCAAGTGCTTCAGCTGTATAGGATGACCCTTCCTGCTTGGAAAGGCCATTATTAAGTGGTCATGCAAAAGAAACCTTGTGTAAAGAAGTCCTTGCTGAGGTTCCCTCTCACTGGATTTACCATGTGGAGATGTACAGTCTAGCTCAGTATTTTCAAGTGAAGGAAGCCTGTAAAACTTGTTGCCCAAGTCTTTCATTTCTGCCTTTCTAGCAGCAAAGAAATTTTTGGGTGCTAAAATAAGCTATGTGATGTACTGTACTTCTAAAGCTGTTAAAAGGCTCTTAACAGCTCTATAAAATACTTGCTGCCTCCTCCTGTGCTTTCAGAAAATTTTACTCTAATATTTATTTCACTGCCTTATACAGAATTTCCTCCCCTTTAAAACATAAGTTGTTAATTATTTCTGGGTTGTCATGATCAACTCCCCTCCAGCTATTAAAATGTACTTGCATTGTAGTTTTATTATTACTTGCAAAATATTGGAAAAAATAATTTTGCTAGGCAGTTAAATTTGAAATAAATATTGACTTGGCTATGCAAATGGATCTTTTATGTTAATTTCCTGCAAATATTCAAATGGTGTAGTTTTACAAGAAAAAGCACTCATAAAAACAAGTTGTTATGAATATTCACTGAAAGTGAAGTTTGGATTGTACACTTGAGCATAATCTTTGAAAGTCATGCTGTGTGGGTTAGTCTGCATAGGCTTCTTCACTCAAAGATAGTAGGATGTGACTAGTCAACACTGCACAAGGATATAAGGAGATTGCACAACATGATACAAATGGGAGCTTTCAACACACTGCAAAATTAGTCAGTTTTTCAGAACTCTTTCTGAGCAGAAGACAAGGCAAAACTGATGAACAAACTACTTGTCAAGGCTTTGCTCACCAGTAAATAAAATACTATTTAAAAGCAATTGTGATGGTACAGAACACCCGTGGTGTTTCGGGTAGAGAAATAGATTAACTGAAATTCTACCTCAATAGTTCCAAGAATTATGATTCTAGGGAATTGTTTTAAGTTGGTATAGCACTGTAAAACATGTGCAATTGTGCCCTACTTGTGCAGTCTAGTTTTCTATCATTAGACTTTTGAGTAAGTTTATTACTGTATTGACTGTCCCTCTTCATCCTTTTTAATTCCTATGAGATTATCATTACTACAAAGCCAAACACATTGAAGTTTGGAAATGGTGGTGGTAGGTTTGACCTGTATGTAAACTTACTTTTAAGTTTTCATCTTCAAGAATATGCTCCACTGAGCACATGAAAATTAGTATTTTTGAGGACTTAAAATTTGACTATGGAAAGGTGGCTTCTCATATCTGTATCAAACCCCTGCTTCAAGGACTATACATTTTAGACAAGTGTTTGTCAAAATTTTCCAGTCATGGTACAGGCTGCTGTATAACAAACTAGGCTTTATGGTTTCTTTTCCTTAGGAACTTGCCCCAAACTTCTAGAGCAGTCACTGGATCTCGAGACTGCTAACGGTGGTTTAAGAGAACAGCTGGTATGGAAAGTGTTTTTGGATGATATCTGCAATGGATAATGTGTTAAATCATTAGGATCAGGCTCTCAGTAATGTCACAACTTTCTCACACAGGTCAGATTCTGAGATGGCATCTGTGTGGCTCAGAGCACTGCAGTGGCTATTGAAGGCTTTCTTTTCTGACGAGATGAGCAGTTATAACTAAAAGCCTGAAGCATTCAAATTTAGTCATTTTCCTTGTGCCCTGATTCTAATTCTGTTAAATGGGCGTAATGAATCCTTCATGAAAATTCATTGCATAATGCTAACAGATTTTTCTTGCCTGGTAGGATTCCTTGTCTTCATATATGGATATTAAAAAGCCTTCAAAACAATCTTGTGAATGGGATCCATAATATTTCCTGCAAAATCACTCTTGGGTTTTTTGTTTATGGTGCAATTTATATTACATGCCTGTTCCTGACTGCAAAGGCCTTTGGATGCCTTCTCATTTATTTAGTCTCCCACAAGTAGCTTATTCATTTTATTCCTGATGAACAATGGTGTCCTGGGCAAAAATCTAGTGATCTTTGACCTGGGTAACTGCACTCCTGGCCTGCAGTGTGGTTTTGCAAGGTTTATACTATTGTCTTGATTTTTACCCTTCCCATATTTAATCCAAATACCCATTTGTCCGCTGGGCTGGTTATCTTTGGGGGTAGAGGGTGTAACATGACCCAGGGCCATTTCCCCAAACTGAACACTGACCGTGAAAAATGCTACTTGGGAGGTAGTGTGCAGTCAAGTATCTGTAGAATACAACAGAAAGTGCATTTTGTGAAGAATGTGCTCTGAATTTCTTTTAGACTCGAAAGGATTCTTGGAGCAGGTCTTGCTGGTTGCTAGGAAAAGGTGGGGCAGAGCAAAACCTGATTTCTTGGCATTCCTGAAATACAAAAGTACATACAAGTCACCTTCTGGTATCTGTGGTAAATTGGTAAGCTCCCACTTTTCAAGTGCGTGCTCCATCACTCAGTTGTTCCCAACTTGTTTGATATCTTTAGATAGCAGCTAACACCTGGGTTTTTATATTGCCTTGTTTTCTGTCCTTTCCATCCTGTTCTAAAATAACTGGTTTGTTCTTGATGTGCAAACGTTCTTACTGCTGTATAATTGATGGCACTGTAGTAGCCTATGGTCTGTGTTTATCTAGAATTTTTTTTTACGTGCTGAGGTGTTTCACCATGCCTCTGACCAGTGGTGTTGGCCACTCCTCCAACCCCACCCCCTATCCCTTCTGTGGTAAACCAGGTTCTTTACTTTTGGATACTTTTGGGAAGGTAATCTGACAGAAGAGCTACTATGTTTAATCACTACCAGAACATGAAAACACTGCAAAGTGATAACCCTTTACTATTTATCTTTTATGACCTTAGGAAACAGATCTGTATTAAAGCAGAGATGTTCCAGGAACAGTCGAGGAGCTTGTTTGATGTGGGATGAAGGGCTTGTTAAAATGCATTAAGAGTTATGACAGAGGAGGATTTCTTAGCAATTGTATATGTTGCCAAAGAATTTTGTCACTATGTAGCTAGTAAATGTCCAAACATGCTAAGGTGACAAGTGACTGGAGGCTATTTCAACAAAATTGACAGGAAAGATACCAGCCAGGTTGCAGGCTCATGCAACTTCCATAATAAAGATAAAATTTATAGATGCTTTATATAACCTCAGGGGAGGTATTAATTGGTGCTTCTCTGTCCTGAAATACCTACAAACAGCCTATTGTAGCTCATGCTCAGCTCATTGATGACAATTTTGCAGCTTGTTTGTTTGCTTTGCATAGCTATACCACAGTGAGAAACTTGGTTCTTGTCAAAAACATCTGAAGGTCCTGATAATGTTTCTTCCTTGCGTTTTTTTTTTTTTCCCTGTGGAAAGCTACCTATGGCACTTAATCTGCTCTTGTTTGTGCTCTTCAGTCTGTCCTCTGACTTCAAACTACGACCCCAGTTTCAGTGTGTAAGAGAAATTCATTCCCCTTTCTCTAACCAGTGGAAGTCTGACCCTAAAACTTGAGAAAATCAGGCCCAGAGACGACTAACTCGTTGCTTTTAAAACTTTACAAGAGGGCCCTTGACAGACACACCCCGCAGGAGGCCTCGCACCCCCAAGAAAAGGCGGCCTGACCCCTCGGACGTGGAACCGTGGAGGGCCGCTCCACAGAACCGCGGGCCCGAGGGGAGCCGGGACAGGCAGCCGTAGGCTGCCGGCTCCTTCCGAGGTGACGAGCGGCTACCTAGGGCTGCGTTAAATATTTCATATGGCGCACCCGAGCGCCAGCAACACGGCTGGTCTCGGGCCGCCCCTCCTAATCCCGGGGGAAGGGGCGGGTGCGTGAAAAACTAAGCCGGGGTGGGGTGGAGGGAGAGGAAGGAAGAACCCGTACGCCCCGGACAGTACCCTGCTGCTGCCGCTTTAAAGCGCGGCGGGCCGGCGGGGCCGCGGCGGGTCCGGGACGCGGGGGCGGGGAGGAGGCCGCAGCGTTGCCAGGCGACGGCGGGTGGCGTTGGTGGGGGAGTCGCCGGGCACCGCGCTGCTCACCTTGCTCCTCATCGCTCCTCTCCCAGGAGGAGTAAATAACGGTAAATCAACTTATTTATCCACTGCCATCGCGCCGTTCGCCGCCTGCCCCTACCCAGCCTGCCGGTGAGCCCAAGCGCAGGCATTCGGTGTTGGAAAGGTCCACACGGGACAGATGGGGAACGTGATTTTAATCGGCTTTGCCGAGCGCTGAAAGGAGCGGTGTGAGGTGGGCAGCGGGGTAAGGCACGAAGCGGGCAATCAACTTGAGAGAAGGATAGATGCATCGCTGGGGGCTCAGACTGCTGCTCCTGCTCACTGGCACCCAGCGTGCCTCAGGAGCAGAGGTGGGGGGTGTCCTTCGGCACACCCTGAAATAGCATGGTGGGGATAGTGCTGAGCAGCTCCCTGACAGAGGTGTAAAGCTGAGGTAAGCACTGGGGGATTGTAAATTTAAGATTCAAGGAACTAGCTTGAAACCTTCAGGATAGACATTCGGAGGCTGAAGTTGCATGCCTTGGGTTGCTGCTTTATGCTGTAATCGTCACCTTAATGTGCTGAACGTTGACCTCAGGTGACGTGACAGATCAGGGATAAACTCTGTTCAGCCATGAATGTGTGCAGGCTTGGGTCGGCCTAGTCCCTTTGTTCTCTCTTAAAGAGATGTCTTGGCCATAGCCAGAAAAGGTGTGCAGGTGGGCCTGCTGGCAGAAATTTGGAAGAAGAATTCAAACCCTTTAAGTCCCTAGTGTGGCATTATCTCTGTTGGTGCAAAAGGGCACATTCTTCCTACATACTGTATCTGTTTTCTGTCATTTGCAGATACCTGTCACTGCCCACGTGTATTTTGCTGGCCAGAAGACATAGATGTCCCCTGCAACTGAGTCCTTGCATGAATGTTTTGAAGATGAAAGGCTACATAAACTCTTAAAGCGTACTACCTGAGGACATTGCTACCGACATGGACATCATTATTTATTTACAGATGCTTTAATCAGGAGGAGCTTTTTTGTAAACATGAATTGCTGGGCTCTTTCCTTGAGGTGTCGTTTCTTGTTTCATGCTATTGAAACATTAATCTTAACTTATTATGACTCCTTTGTGTTGGTCAGCTCTCAGGGACATTTCCCGAGGCTTGAAAATGTGGGAGCTTTCAAGAATGTGTCAATCGTGCCAACTCAAGCCACTTGTGGGCTGCCAGACCGAAGTACTTTTTGTCATAGCTCTGTAGCTGTTGAAAGTATTAAGTCCTGCACCCAGAGGTTTTGTGTTCAGGAATGTCCATACAGGTCATCACCTTCTTCCTACAAACTGCTTCTTTCAGAAGGCCTTGGTACCTGTATCACAGAGGACAAAAGGGATTTGCATCCAGGGTCCTTCAGCAATGCTTCCAGCTTTATTTTTCATAATCACAAGGATTGCTTCTCTACTCCCCATTCTCTGAGGCTTGCAGCTTCTTTTACATTAACTGTATGGTTGAAACCTGAGCAAGAAGGTGTAATGTAAGTAGTATTGAAGGTGTTTACTTTCCTGGTGCTCTTAAAAAAATTGATCATTGTAGTCACAGTCATTATTAGCAAGCTATTTAAAATTTTAAAAAGGTACAGTGAGAAACTGTGACGTTTTAAAGCTGTATTTAGGTTGGGGTCTTTGCAAATGTCAAGATGAGTAGGTTTGGTTTCAGTAGCATTGACTCAGATCAGATGCTTTCAATGATAGCTGTCCATACGTAATATGCATGTCTGTTCTTAAAAATCAGAATTTGTGTTTCTAATTTGCATTCCTCCTTCTAAAAAGCTGCTAGGAAAACATGTAGTGAAGGATTTGTGCTCTTGCTTCTTTCATGATGGAAAACCACCTAAAGCTTCAAGAATCCCCCAGCATAAGTTTACTCCTTAAAAACAAACAATGTAAACCCCCAGATATTCCAAAATGGATATTTCTGAAGTCTAGAAGAGTGGTCAGAATTCTTCTGGAAGATCTGGGGAATGTTGATTGAATGAGAGGTCATGTTACTCCTTTAAAAAATGACCCACTATTTAAACTGCTAGTGGTTTCACTAGGTGTTCACAAATTAAATGTGGTCAAGCATCCTCCCTCTCTTATTTGCCAACATGTCACATTTTTACCAAATATTGCTGTTATAAGTGTCCCTTCAGCTTGACTGGATCTTACTATAATGAAGAACTCTCTCAAAAATGCATCACAACTCTTGCAAAAAACCTTCCCTTCATCTATCACAAAATGCAGAGCTTCCTATCCTTTTTACTTTGGTTGTGCAGGTCCTCTCTAAAGTGAACACAAAGTATAGTGGTCCTTCAGAGACTGTCACAAATATTTTTATACTTGTAAATTATTTTTAAACAAGAAAATGTGCTGTTCTGTTGTAGCATTCTTGATACCTATTTTGCATGCTGCTGTGAAATATTAAGCTGTCTTGGGGGTGCGAAGATCATCGCAAACAATAGAAATGTCTAAAATGATAGTGATATATGTAAAATTATAGTCTGCTTTATGCAAGGATAATTACCTTAAAAATCAACCTAACTAAAAATTGTGGTGATGGAGGGGAAATAAATGAGATTTGCAAAGCTCAAGTGATTTTAGTTTGAGCTTAGGTTAAATCAGCTGAGCTGAAGGTACGTGTAGATGTCTCTGGAGCTTTTGGCCTAACACTTTCTATGTGATGTTTGAATCTTGAATGCAAGAGTCACCATGAGTTCATGCCCACACACATGTAGGCATATCAGAGTCTTGTTCTGCAGAGCATATGCCTAACTTGAAGCAGAAATGTCCTGCTAATTTCCAAGCATACTGTTGCAGTGTCGTGTTGAGTGAGATCCATGAAACTCTTGTCAGCGGGATAGGCTTCTGCTTGCGTGGAGCCTAAAACGAAATGTATGTCCTTCGTTTCAAATGATTAAGTGCTGTGTGGAAACCAGACTCTTCCGCTGTCTGATTATCCATGGACTAGTGTAAAACATTAGCCTCCAATTGCCACTGTATTAATAACTACACAATGTACATACTCCTGTTCAGTGGGTTTTATAGATCACTTTAAAATCTGAATGTTTTTATTCATTTTTTGTAATAGATCACTTAATTTTTTCTGCCTTGTGAGACTGTAATTTCTACATGTTGAGTAGCTGCAATACTAGAGCCGAGTCCTGAAAATGGAAGTTGGACAGCAGTTGTTCCAGTGGTCAAGATGATAGGCCACTGTCCAGACTTTTTGCACCCTTCACAAAGAAGCCTGTTCACTTTAATTTTTTCACAAAATGAATACAGAGCTCCAGTAGTGGTGGAACAGGAATTGCCACTGAAGTTCGACTCAGAAGGCATCCTGCAAGAAAGAAATAATTTAATAGCAAGCTTAGATGTTTTTCCTTTTATTGTATTGGTTTAATAAGTCCTTCAGGTTGGGAGGAAATTGACTTACCAGCTGTCCTACATTTTTCAGTCCCCGATGGGGACTTGTCCCTGTTAGATATCATTTGTGAGACCTTTTAAACCCCATCACCACAGCAGAGGGACTTTACAGACCTGGGATGCCTCATTCTAGCAAAGTCTCTGCGCTGCCACCACAACACAGGAAGATGAGCTAGAGAGAGCTGCTCATTTTACCAGTAGAATAACCAAAAGTTCAACAAGGTATTTTGTTTACTGGTGAGGTGCTCTTACATCAAGTTCAGCAGACCTATAGTTTTTGGACATACCATTCTAATTTGTTTTTTCCTGCCACATGTTATATGGTTTAGTTGCTAGAGAGGGATTAGAAAATAAGCTAGGAGTGCTGCTATATAGTATCCCATTGCATCCTTCTAAAGACTGACGTTTCTCTTAGGCATATACCTGTGTAAGAGTAGATGTTTTCTGCTAGAAGTTACTGTGCTGACTGAAGTGGAGATACTGATGCAAGGATCCAAAATCTGAAGGCTCTTTAAAGATTGTGACATTCTGGGGGAACAAATAAGTGTGGATAAATCAGACACCACTAATTTTCTTCTTCAATTTCATACACTAAGTTTACTTATGTAAATCTGGAAAAGACTAAACTTTCATACAAAGAGAGGTAAATCATATCATGTTGTGGATTTATTTGAAACCCTGGTCTTCTAAGGTGTATAGATATTTGTAGGTATGCTTTTAAGTCACTACAGATTGGAAATCTTGAAGAAAAGCAAGGGAATAGTGAGCAAACACTGACATTTGTACTCCAGTTTTTAAATTTACTTTCCCTTTAGGCAGTAAGTGCAATAAGTAAGCAGAGTTCTGTCCTTGAATTTTATTCGTTCCCCATGCTCCCTCTCTTACTGCATGTACTCAGTTAATATAAATGCTTTCAGTAAGCCTGGGCATAGCCTGTAAGTAAGCCCTAGCAGAATATAGGAAATTGTATATGATGATAACACTTCACAATGGAATAGGAGAAGAATGAGTTGAAGCTTAGCATATATAAGTAATCATTATAGGCAGTTTATATCAATTTTGTGTGAACTGGGGTAACTGGAAGTTAGGTGACCAGGAGAC
>VZTU01018148.1:0-27987 GCA_013400835.1 Zapornia atra
CTTGGTTTGTGAGTAGCAAGTCCTCTTTCCGTGTTGGCATATCTAGCATTTTTATGAGGAAGCAGTCCTCTATGCATTCCAGGAACTTGATGGATGAAAATCTCTTTCATTAGAGAACAAAAGGCATGTAGAATAATAAAACACCAGTACTAATACCTGCATTGATTAACTGGAGCAGGTAACATTCTTAGCATCCTTTGATACTTACTCCCATTCTCTGTTGGGCAATTGTATTTCTGTACAGAAGAAAATGCTAGTGAATGATTACTTGTGGAAATTGAGAAGGAGGATCTGAATTGGGAAAAGTTATCAGCTCAACCTAGCATGTCCAAAAATACTGTAACAAAGAATATATACTACAGAACCAAGCAGCATAAGCTAGCAACTGAGTAAATTTTGTGGGGGTAAGGCCATGAAGTGCTGCTGCATGCTGACAAAGTTGATTGAATGAAAATCACTAGTTGTCCCAAGTAAATTATGTTTGGACTTAAAAGGTTTTATTAAGGAGGTAAGCCTGAGTAGCATTTCAGATATTTGAGTTCTGATTACGTTACTCTAAATAGGCTCATAGATCTCAATTGTGGTAGTAAATACACTATTTACCATTGCTTAGGCTATGCTATCATAGACTCATAGAGTTTAATGACAGAAGGAAGCATTGGATCACACTGGCTGAGTCCTGTATATCCTATTACACCTGTCTCAATAATCCAGAAAGCCCAAAGCTCTGAGTCTCTGTTGTGTGTGATACAGAAGCTTTCCATGCACAATAAATCCAGTCAATTTGGCTCACCTTCTGCATGAAAATCGGGGATGTATGATGTGTGCCAGTTTCATGAGACTTACTGCAATCAAGTGTTCGAGCACTCTTTACCATGCAATCCCCACATCCTGATGAGACTATAGTGCAAGTTGGCCTTGTATTGCCACTCATTCTGTTTCACCATCTTCTGCCTCTATTGATCTGAATAACCTGTGTTTGAGGAAATATACACTTGACTAGTATATGTTTTTCTAAAGAGGACATACTGGGTAAAAGCTGTGCCTAATCCCCATTTCTCACTTGTCTGATGACAAATTCTGCCCACAAATACACATTTTTTTCCTTTAGTTTCAAGGCCCTGTTAGTCTTCACTAACTTTGCCACAATACAGTTGTACTGTGAGCAAGTTGCCTTTTATTTTTCACCTGTGATGAAATGACAGTTTGAATTTTCTCAGAACCTTTTCTTTCAAACTACTGAAAGTTTTTGTGACTTTTGATCGTCTTCAGTTCTCAAAGCCCTTTTAAAAATACAAATATTGACACTGGTTGTGTTATCTGAACACTAGTTTCACTAAAGTCGCAGACAGAAGTAATTTCAGCTTCCTGCTACTGATCACTGCTTTTCCTTTTATCTGTCCTTTTGGCGTACTATGATGCTGGGTGCTATTGCTGAGCTCTTTGTGCTCTCTCCCACAAGAGTGATCTGATGTCACTTCTTAGCCAAACGGCTTAGTATGAAAATGCATCTGGTTTGAATGTCCCATTCAGATGTGAGCATGTGATTTTTTTTTTTGCTCTGTATGATGAAGCACTCTTCACTTTGTGTTTGCTCAGCTTACACGAAGCCAATGTCCTTCCCAACATTGTGAGCCAGCTGCCATCCAGCCCACGCTTGCTACCCAGTCCGTATGACATTCTGTTCGATAAAGTATTGTCAAATGGACCTCACATGTACTAGCAATCATGGCAGAGCATACACATGCCTACCTCCCCTATACTGTGCAAACATATCTAATGTTTGTATTTTTGATTATTTTTGTTTTGTCTGAGTTTATTGCAGCGCTCCAAGTCTTCAGTGAAAAGTTTAATCACGTGAAGCAAGATAGTTTTGCAGTGCTTTGCTGGCAATTTAAGGGAAAGAAAGTTTCCTGCTATTTCTGGAGATTTCTAGAAATCTCTCTCTTCTTAGATATATCTTGGGGAGCTCTTTGTTTTCCAATAAAGTATGCATAAAATTATACTGCATAGCATTGGCCTTTTGGTTAGTATGTCTCGTGGCACTAAATAAAATGCCCTCCAGTACTGTACATTTATGAACAGCCTGGCAGTTGTCTCTGCCTCCCAAACTGTTATCTCCTTAAAGTATGAGATGAGACCTGGGAAGGCCTATAGTCCATAAAAAAACCCGCCTAAATTGTGTACTTTGAGACTCAGCAGTGCTCTCTCTTTACTTGCTCTGGCATCAATGTCTTATTCAGTAGCCTCCTGTAGTGTATCTCAGTCTAATTTTTTCTTACTTTAATAATGCAAAGGAGAAGTCAATTTTTGCTCTCTATATTGTGAAATGATGGATTCATTGCCCTTTGTATTAATGTTTTCTGATCCTTTTATTTTGCTGGGAAATGCATGAAAGTTATACAGAGAGAGGACATGGGATATGAAATGTAACTCACTGACAGGAGTCTTAAAGTGGTCTTTTATGTGTTACGGATTGCTGTAGGTAATTACCGTGTGGAGTGCTGTAGCAGGCACTGTAGTGCTGTGTGTATCCCTTGGTTGCTTGATGCACAACAGGCAACCTTTAGGAGAATCAGTGCAGTAGCTATACAGGGGCATGAGAAGGCAGTGTTTGTCTCATCCTGTTGTGAAATGTTTTGATATAAAATCGATGCAGGTTACAAAGAGCATTCCAATAATAATTATTGGCTACATAACATCCTTTGCTCCGTGTTGTCTGAGACGTAGGTTACTTACATTACATGCAAGTGTCTGTTTTCATATGTAGAGAAGTATCTGATCAAAGCCAAAGATAGCCTGCTTGAAGCAGACAAGTAGCTTGTTCATCCAGAAAGGCTGGCAGGAGCGAACTTCACAATCTGCTGCTGTCAAGGCTACCAGCAGTAGGATGCTTAAACGACAAAAGGGCATGTGTTGATCTTTACTTCAGCAAGATCCTCTGTAGTTCCTACTACAGAGATTTTTATGATGTGGTCTGTGCCACCTTTGGATAGTGCATGAAAAGCCAGATGAGTACATAGTTTACTTTCTTGTCTGCTTTTCTAGCCAGGAGAAGCTGGTTAGATTTGAGCATAGATAAGAACCTTAACAGAAAATCCCCTCTGTGAAGGACAATTCTGTACCCATTCCTCTGTTGAAGATCTCTGCCAGCCAGTTCTTAATCAATAGCACGTGCATAAAGTGGGATTTAGTCTTTTAAAAAGTTCAATTTGCATTTGAAGTAAAAGTAATACATCAAGCGTTTTCTTCTGCCACCTTTTCCCACTTGGATCACAGCGTTGTACTTTGTAGTGAAGGGAGATTAAACGCTTCTTTTTGAACACCAGTTGGGAAACTGTCCTTCTGTTTGAGCTCCAGATTAACATGTGATCAGTCCTGTTAAAAAGTGTGAGAGTCTTGCAGCAGCTGCGGAAAGATCAGCATCAGGGAAGAGCCGCAACAGGATTGAGACAGCTCATTATCCCAGCGCAGTGGCAAATCCCTTCTCCAGCCTTGCTAAGGCAGCACGGGAAGGGAAGGAGAAGGGGAAGTGATGACCTCTCTCTGGAGTTTGGCTATTAACACCTGCCTGGACTGTATGAACTCCCATGAAGAAAAGGACTTCCCTCAGAGGAACTTGCTCTCCTGGAGTGAGATGTCACTAAAATTCGCTGAAGCTCTTTGGGATCTTCTCTTTGTGTAAGGTCTCATTTGCACAACAGAAAGAATCTGGCTGACGGATGAGGGTCAGGGACAGGCTGGCAAGCCGTACTGCATGCTGTCTGGCTGCAGCTGCAGACATGGGCAGAGTCCTCTCAGCACTGCACCAGAAGTGACACCTGAGACTGGCTACTGAAAGGTGCCAACCAGATGCTCACTATGGTTCAAGCATTTCAGCCTCTGGTGCTGATCTCCATCTAGTACACACGTAGCAGTCCCAGTTGTTGGAGTCAGTTGCTAGCCATGCTGTTACACTCATGTAAGCTTGGTTAAGAGAGCAAATTAATTTTAAATAAATTTATCAGACCTGATTCTGTTGTACATGAACACGTGAGAAGACACAAATATTTATGGGAGGGAATAAATATGTTTTCCCTTGGTAAAGGAAAGGCGTGCAGCCTGTTACACTGTTCGTGTCGGAATGAAATATGCAAAAAAATTACAGCAAAATAAAACAGTCCTATGATCTTGAATCAAATAAACATAATTCAATAGTTAAATGTCCTCATTTGTGAGCCTATTTACATCAATAAAACATAAACCTTGTGAAGAAGTCGATCATATAGTATAAACTGAAGTTTGAAATTCCTCTGTTGTCTGTATAGACGGTTGCTATCGCTTGTTTACGCAAGTAAGAGGGATGGAGGTGGTCCAGGTACAAGGGGAGATCCTCTGGATCATTGAATAAGTTTTGGAGAAGCTTGGCCATAACTAAATAGTATACTTGATTTTCTTATGTAAATAGAAGTAAGAAATACTGCTCTCCTGGGAGCGACCCCTCCACTCATTCATATTGTTAGTAATACTGGTTTTATGGCTTGGACATGAAATAGGGTAGCACAGGAATGTCTGATACTCAATCCTTATCCAGAGACAGACAAATGTGAAATTGTGGAGCAGGCCAAAGTATTTTGAGTTTGTGCTCTGGCTATGCTAAACATCAGTTTTTATTTGGAGAGCTAAGTATGAGAAATTTAAACATATTTTTCAGGTATATCATGGCTTTGTAATAATCCCACCACTTTCCTTTTCCTAATCTGGTGTAAATAGTTAAAATCATCTGAGGTAAGATGAATAGTTTTACATGATGTGTGCAAGGTACACCACTGGTGAAGGAGTGGCCATAACTTTGTAGGTGTCAGCGACGACAGGTTGGGAGAGAAGAGCCTCTTCTATAGGCACCACTAGTAGGAAGTGAATGTCTATCTGCTAAGACTGGGTTTACACTAGAGTCCTCATGTCACAGGTTCAACTTTTCCTGTACATTGCTCCTTTCTCAGACACCGCTTTTACAACATGCATTTTGAAATGTGTTAGGTGGAGGTGTGTGTAATCACTTGAAAGTGCTTTCTGCATGCTGCTATACTGCACCAGGCCATTTGTGTATTATGCTTATGTTCCAAAAGAACTTGTGAAATCTGAGCTCATCAGAAAGATAATTCAGCTCTCTTTTATCTTACCTACTGAATGTCCTGTAGGACATGCATGCCAGAAATCAGATTGTCTTTATAATCTTTCTATATAATCCTGTAAAACTGACAAGCAAATCTAATTCTTAGATCTGTTTAGTGCAAGCACTTAAACTTTTTCATTTAGAACAAAAATTATTTCTCCAGATGAAAAAAAAAAACAAGCACAAACCAAACCCCAGCAATATGTAATCCCCAAGTCAGTATCAGAAGTAAAATTGGCTCAGTAACTGAGCTGTCAGTGCTGAGCTCAGTGATATAGAAAAAGTATCTAAGCTTTAAACCTCCTGTGCTCTGAACAGATGCTATTAACTTTGCAGAAGGACCTTTTTTGACCTTTGTTTTTATGACTCAGAATCTGTGATTCTTCTAAAAGTGCTCACCTGTATGGAAACCACTCTAGCTGCACATAGGCCTCTATATACCACGATGGAGTCTTTGAACAGTACTCTTTGGCTCAAGTGTATGAACAGTCATGTAAGTTCTTTCAGCTCCTCATCTGATGAGAGCACAAAAAGAAGAGTGACAGCAGTTATTTAACCCCCTCGTACTATCTCTGAATGTCTGCTAATCTCAAACCTTCTAGGGAAGAACAACCCCAGGAACCAGTATAGGTTGGGGACTGGCCTGTTGGAGAACAGCATAGGTGAGAGGGACCTGTGGGTTCTGGTGGACAGCAGGATGACCATGAGCCAGCAATGTGCCCTCTTGGCAAGAAGGCCAATGGCATCTTGGGGTGTATTGGAAGGAGTGTGGTTAGTAGGTCAAGAGAGGTCCTTCTCCCCCTCTGCTTACCCTTTGAGGGTGACAGAGCACTGACATAGGCTGCCTAGAGAGGCTGTGGAGTCTCCTTCTCTGGAGACATTCAAAACCTGCCTGGATGCGTTCCTGTGCAATTTAGTCTGGGTGATCCTGCTCTGGCAGGGGGATTGGACTAGATGATCTTTCGAGGTCCCTTCCAACCCCTAATGTCCTGTTATTCTGTGAAACCTGTCCTTCTCAAGTCAGGATACATTAATTCCTTGTAACATCTGCCAATTTTAATTCTGATTTTTTTTTAATTCTTTAAAAAATTATTCTCAGCATCACAGTGATTTCAAAATTCAGATTCTAAACATGACTCATGCTCCTCCCAGAGAGGCCGAGCTTTTGTCTGCATCGTTTTAAGAAAAAACACTCAGCTGCTTCACCTGTCAGTCATCCTCTTCCAGGAGAAGGAAATATGGACTCTCACAACAAAATAAGATTGCTCTCTGAAAGCAAAAAGTAAGAACTTCACGTTTTTCTATCCCTGACTTCTATAAACTGTTCCTTGCTGTCCACAAGGATGTAGCTCTCAAGGCAGATAATAACAAGGAACTGAATGGACTTGTTTCTTAGTGCTGAACTTCCTGTGCTAAGAAAGTTTAGAGGGGCTAAAAAAAAATAATTAAAACCAACCTGTTTGATTGTATTTCCTGATTGAGAAGTGAGCTCAAAATACCATTTTGGTAGGAACACCAGTGAAGCTTGCTCCCCTGACAGCTCAGCTTTTAAGGGTTCTTTAGTCCCTATATTTAATATAATTTCTTTACCCTCATATATAGCAGTGACAACACTAAAGCAGGCTTTACATCATCCTAAATAACAATCATAATTCTAAAAATGACTGTAGTTAATTTATTGCTGGTGCAAATAATCTCCTCTTCAGTACTTTCCAGAGTGAATTTACAGTTAGTTGAGTTTATTAAGGTGCAGAAGTAAATCTCCTTCTCACTATTATCTGCAGGATACTGCTAATTGGAATGGTCTAATAATCCTGTGGCCTCAGTTCTAAAAACTCTCAGGTAAGTTTTTAAAGACAGAGATGATGAACACCCAATAAATAAGGAAGGCACAGATCTTGGCTCATGAGTCCTTACCCTGTAGCTTCTCCCAAGAATCCTTCATCTTTATGATCATGACATGAGCACACACTGTTCTGCTCTTACATTGCTCCCAATTGATCTCAGAGCTTTGCGGGAGGTGCCATCTATAGTTGGTACTACCCCGAAGACTGAAAAATCAATGATCAGAGGAAAAGGGCCATCAATTATCAGTCCATTTAAGTCCTGGAGACAAGTTAGTGATGTCTATTAGAAAAGTCATCTTGAAGTAAATTAAAAATTGCACCACCTCTTATCATTACAGATGCTAAGAAAGCTAAAGAGCTTTCTCTAATGATAGCTGTTCCCAGGCATAAGAAACTCCAAAAGCCAGATTAAAATAAATAAGTGCTCCTTTATTTCAGTCCAACTGTGCCTCGTGAACTGACATTATGATATAAATACTGCTTACTGACAGAACAAAGCATCTGCCTTTATGAACATATTTCACTGTCAAGCTAAATAATAAAAGGCTACATTTTCTGAGGGATATAGAAGATTCCATGAATAACACTGGAAATTTGGTCCTTGCAATTACTTATTTTTCCATATAATTCGCTAATAGTGATTGTAATGATGAAGGCTTCGCAAAAACTTTTGAAGATAGAACTACTCTGTGGATGCTTTCCTCTTTTGAAGGCATAAACCTCTTAAGCAATTGAACATACAACAGAAAAAGTCCTAATAAGAATATCTCCCCAAGTATACCCTGGTCTTTTGGTGGAAGCCCTGCAAATGTCAGGCCCAGAGAGCTAGTATGTAGC
Source organism: Zapornia atra (assembly GCA_013400835.1). Taxonomy (NCBI): domain Eukaryota; kingdom Metazoa; phylum Chordata; class Aves; order Gruiformes; family Rallidae; genus Zapornia; species Zapornia atra. The sequence continues at coordinate 7,840 of VZTU01018148.1, forward strand.
TAGTACCTATGTATTTACGGTAATAACCAACCAGTTATGCTTTAAGAAAATTTCTTTTCCTTTTAAAAACCTACCATAATTTACAAATGCAACCAATTTGTGATATAATCAAGACAGCCCAAGGTTGATACACTGAAGAAAAGTGACAGTTCTTCCCAAACCCTGCCTGGAGATACTCTCTTTATGTTTTCTTTTGGGTTTGGGTTAGAATAATCATTATTCAGTCCCTAGAAGTCATCTCTTCTAGGTATTCTCATCAATTACAAATTATTTTTGTGGCTTTTCTCATCCTTTTCACGGATGTCTTTCATGAAAAGAATGTGAAACAGCCTTGCTTTATTGGATATCAAGTTGATAGGAAACCCCTTTGGCAATCAAGGGAAAAAGTCTACCATTGAAAATTAATTTCTCCAAAATAAAAGGGTTTTTTCTGTCTTTGAAATGAGAAAAATTATCTCAGACTCAATATGCAACATTAATTTTCCTTTCTTTCTCCCTCCCTTTTAAATCTTAAGGACACTTTTTAGCTTCCTTCAAGATGCATGCTTCCATACTGTGAGCACATTTTCCCATAAACTATCTGGAGTTCACAGCAAAGCAATATTCAGACTTTTCCCAGTGCTAAGGGGAAAGGGTGTTTATGGAAAGAGTTCATCAACTAGTTGTGCATATGGAATTAATGCAGTTAGCTGTTCAATTGCTTACTCAAAGCCACAGCTCTCAGGACAGCACTGCGGTCCTTGAACTTCGGCTTTGTTACAAACAGCTGAATTGGATGAGAAACAAGCAAATTGTCACTCACTGGAGCTCAAACGGGTGCAAATAGCAGTTGTATACCTTCCAGAGGAAAGATTTCCAGTCCATCTGGATGGCCATTTGTAACCTCAAGATAAATCTGTCAGCCACAGATTTCAGACTGTTTCAGACTGTTACGCCACATGTCAGCTTGCACTGATGCAATGCCTGAAGCCAGATGTCACCCTTCCTCCATTGCAGAGCTGGCAGAGGTTGGTATATCAAGCTGTGGAATGTCAAATGTATGTCTCCTATCTCGGCTTAAACAGAGGATGCTCACAAAATGTCTGCTGCTGGTTTATATAAAGGGCTGCTCACTGGGACTCTTTGATGAACCAGATGGAGACGATACATGAACATCGTGGAAGTCAAGGAAATCAGGGTAACCTGGAAGACATTCCTTCTTCCTTTCAAGTCTTCCATTGACAAGGTGTTCGCAGAAAATGTGCCTCATTATGTGACCAAGCATGGAAGAGAACACTTGTTATTTCTTTATTTTCCCAACTGATGGCTGGCAACTATTTTTTTTCTTTTTTTTTTTTTTTTTCTAGAAACCAATCTCTCACCAGTCTCAAACCCTCTCTTTCATGGTTTATCTTTGGTTCGGTTTCTACAGTGAATAAGTCCAGTTAAAGATCTATTCACTACCAAAAAGACCTCAGATATTTTGTTCTTGTGGATTGGAGGTTTCTTTTTGTTGTTTCTACAGAAAGAGTATGATCTCATGATGCTTGCAAATACCAAAAATGTGGTCTCATGCATGAGTTTCCTCTAATCCATGACCCAGAGTGTAAGAAAAAGCTGAGGGAATTCAGCTATGCTAATCCTAATAGCTTCTACTTGTCTGAGGCGGTAGTACCTAATGGTTTTCCTGCAATTCATCTCAGCCTCTATAAACAAAAGAGGAATATTTTTTATCCAATTTGGATGAAATAGATAGAATCCTGAGCCTTCATTGCCGAAGAAAGCCTAATCAGTGCAGTGGGAATCAGGTCATGACACTGATAACTTAATCAAGAAATGGACATAAAGAAGAAACAGACCCATGGTGTATAGTATGTGGGGCTTGTCCCACCCTCCTTATGAGTAGATTCTTACTTAATGTTCTAACAATAAATTTTCTAGAGATGTGTATGTGTTTAAGTGATGATGCTTGCTGGAAAATCCATTCTTCCTTACTCCTCAAAAGCTTATTTTACTGTCTCTTTTCCTAATTACTAACATTCCTCTTTGAGATGCAGAAAACCAAATGTACATTTCCTTTCATAAGTAATAAATATGTGTTTACTTCTAGGAAATCCTGAAAAATCAAATGAGTTTCAGGGTTATGTCACTATAGGAATCATTGTAAAAGACCTGTATGTATGTGGAAGTAAGTATAACAGGCTGAGGAATAATAAAAAGGCATAGGAAATGGAAGTTATGTGAGGCTGTGAACAGAAAACCAGGATCTTATGGCAGAAGTAACAAGTAAAATACAGGGGTAGGATGATGTGTGTTAAACAAAAGCCTGAACCTGCAATACACGCACACTGAATCCAGGCTGCTGCGGTTCCTGCAGAAGAAAGCTTATGGACGGCATGGAGAACTGGGAGTAATGAGGTAAACTGTCCCTCTCCCACCTCCGTGCAAGTAGGCACCTACTCAGTAGCATAGATTTGTTTAATGACTTCTTGTATGAGGCATGTCATACTCACAGGTTTAAGCTGGAATAAAAGTTCTGTTAGTAGGCTTAGGCTCTTAAGTTTTAAAGGTAGGATTGAAAGCACAGGTGAGTTAAAATATTAACCTGAAATTCAAGGATTAAGGAAATATGTAGAATTCAATACAAGCTAAGCCTGGCATTTTTAACATGGAAAATGGACAAAGTCAGACTAGCAGAATTGCTTGAAGGCCCAAGTGATTGAAAACTTAATTGGTAACGTGCATACCGCTCTCTGTACAATGTGAGAAAACAGGTGGGCTTTCCAGGGAGAAGAGAAAACCTGACTTCTCTAAAAAGGATTTCACTTTTATTTGCAAAATGATAGTGTAAAACCTACTGAGGATATGTAGTCCAGGAAACATCTGGTTCTGTCCTCCTGGCATACTTTATGAAGTCTGCAAGCATCATTTATGTATAATTATACTAGTTTTAGCAGGACTACTGCCTCGGCAACTCTAATGAGAACAAATATGTTGAAATCCTGGCAGACGTGTGTGCTTTTTCTAAACTTTCTGAACTTCAGTGTTCCTGCAAGATCCTAGCTGAGGAATTTATTTGCTGGGTGGGATCTGCAAGATCTTAGCTGAGGAATTTATTTGCTGGGTGGAATCAGTTCAGCTTCCGTATGATACAATATAACTATCAATTTTGTTATCGTTGTTGCTCTTAGGATCCCCCAAGCACAGATCAGGCACCCACTACACATAACAGAGGTTATTGGTCACCCATACTAAAGGATTAAAAAAATAAAACCAAACCAGCATGTACAAGGAGATCATGGGGCAACACCAATCAAATGATCTTGTCTTCCACACACTAGCAGATTAATCATTATCAGTTGGGTGTGGCTTTTTTTTGAGGGGGATGGGGGTGCATTTTTAGGCACTACAGCAAAGAGGTGAGCAGGAAGAGGGCATGGAGGAGAAAAGCCTAAAGCTATGTGTGTCTGTGAGGAGTTCCATGTAGGCTCAGGGGACAGCATTTTTGAACAAATAAGCAGATGGGCAATATGTGAACTAATTAAAGCCTGAACCTCATCCCTGGATAATAAATGAAAAATGATTCATAGGATGAGAATAGCTGTCAATGTCTTCAGAAATGAATTTTTTGTTTATTGTGCAGGGAGCTGTCAAAGACAGAGAGCTGCATGAGTTAATCGAACTGTTGGGTTTTTGAAGACAGTCTTGGCAGCGGTGTATAAATAGATATGCCTGGGACAAAAATGCCTTTGTCAGGGCCAAGATGTTACAGTAAGTGAGCTGTAAAATAACTGTGACCTTAATGAGAATTTTAATGGCATGAATAGATGAAAAAGGCCAAGTTTTAGAGATGGTTATGCGGGCGTAGCAAAAAGTCTAAATTAAACCTGACACCCATGTTACAGGTGTCTGAAACTGGCAGGACAGGAAGAGAATCTGAAGAAGAGACAAGAAAGAGATATCTCAAAGATGAGACCAAGAGCTCTGTTTTCACTACACTGAACTTGAGGTGGTGGCCAGTCACTCCCAAGGACACCTCAGCAAGGCATATATTGATCTTACCCAATGTCCTGGCTCTGGCCAGGCCGGAGTCAACCTCCCCAAGCAGACAGCACAGGTGAGCTGAGTCAGCCCTGGGCTGTTCCCACACCACCAGACATCATTCCCCCCTAAAAGGGGCTGGTTGGGGAGTGGAGTTCCTGGGGGCCTCCAGAGTAGTCTAAGTGCAACCAGGGTGTTGGGTCCATTCTTGTATCGCGTAGCACTCTGTAATCATTGGATCGGTAATGTACTCTGTGTTCTCACTGGATGTCAGTGTAATTAGCTGTTACTGTTGTATGTTCATGGTGCTTTTGTCAGCAAAATGCCCTTACCCCAACCCATGAAAGCTCTGTCTCTTTCTCCTCTGAGAGTGAGTGAGTGAGTGAGTGGTGTGTGATGCTAAGCCACTGCTTGGGGCTGAACTACCACACCCAATGAAGGCAATGTTTTTGATAGGGCAAGAAAAGTCTGGAAAAAAGGAGCATCTGAGATCTTTCAGATAAAGTTGATAATGGTGTTTGTAGGTGAGATGAAACCAGGAGGGAAATCATCAAGAGAGGAACAAGAACTAGTGAAAGTACAAAAAATGTGATCTATGAAGGCATTAGGATTTTTTTCATAAAAAAAAAAATTAAAGTATGAATACTGTCTACATAAGCATCACAGGTGGGTGAAAAATGGGGAAATGAACTGCTCTACATTGCAATCAGGAAAATAAGAGGTCAGTTTATGTTATTACAAAAACTATTTAGGTAAAGGGGCACAAAAAAATTGCAATAATAAGGGTAGCAATGTAGGAAGGCTGTAGTGCCCTCTCCATTGTTTATTTCGGGGGCAGATATACATCTGCCAAGAAAAGCAGGTGCCAAGACTAGTCAGCTAATTTTCCAAGGGCTGAGAAGCTGATTCTAATGAATTCTTGATGTCTTTTCCAAGTCTTTTATGCAAACTTGAAGGTCCAGAAAAAAAGTGAGCCCTAACATCTACTCTCCACCTTTCAAAAGGTTTATGTGCACCTGGTATTATAGGTCCTGGTTACAGTGATATCTAACTCTTTCACGTCCCCTGTGGTTTGAAAAGCTGGCCCATACATATGAACTTCTGTAGGCAAGCAGATAGGATTTTTGCCATCACTATCCCAAAGCCAGAGGCTTGGTGGGCAGCTGTCAGCGCCGGGTCTCAGGATGAGTCTGGAAATCCTTTGGCAGGAGGTGCTTTTAGCCATGGCAGCCACTGCCTGGTGGCTACATGCCTCTCCTCTCCCTGCACTGGTTTCTCTCTGGGAGCTCCTGGGCAGAGAGCTGGGGGTTTGCTGTGGGGTAGACAGCCTCTCTGGGATAACGGGGCTGGGGGAGCGCAGCCTGTGACTCCCAAACTTTGCCTGGGAAGCAGAGAGGAGGAGGCAGGCTGTGACAGGAAACCTTAAACAAAGAGCCACACGGGCACCCCAAGGAAGGTGCTTCCACTTACCAGCACTGACCTACCCCTGATGAAAAGCCTGGGATGCTGGCAACTGGCTGTGATGGCCTTTATTGCCCAAGGAAGCCTGGTGCCATCAGCCTGAGAAGCTAGAGGGAAATGAAAAGGAAGATCATGACAGCAGAGAAAAGCAGTAGATTTTAGTAAGATTTCTTGAATAGCAGTGCTGTGTATGTATTATTATTATTAATGAGATTTTTCTGTGTATTTTGTGATGTAAATATTAGTATTACTATAACCAGACTAATAATAACTTTCAGCTGTATTTTTACTAAAAGATGAAGGTACCGGTTAGACTCACCGTAAATGCTTAGCTGCATGTAAGTGGTGTGTTCTCTCTTGCCTCTAAGTGTAATCTTTCCCTATGAAAGTTTCATGTCTTTCCTCTTAAATGGAATTGCTTAATTTATATTGTATTACAACTGATAGGATACCTGATGGATAACATGAAAATCTGTAATGCCACTTTTCAAAGACAGGAAATAGAAATTCTTTGAATACTGAAGAACCATGACCCAAATATATTTGGGTATTTTCTGTGGTAGTGGTATTTATGCAGAAAACATTCCATAGCCTACAATAATAGTGTTAATAACCTTTTAAATTAACAGTGATGTGTAACTGGTGGAACCTTTACTATGTGAAGAATAACCTTGTTCAGGCAAAACTCTTCTACAGAAGCCAGACTGAATTAAGCTGACAGAAGGGAATAATTTGCCTTAAAAGCCCAGTCCTGTTCCGTGGCTACTTGCAGCGTGTGGTTTTTGAGCACAGTATTCCCTCTCTTCTGTCTCTGGAGTGGCTACCTGTTCAGGTTTTTTCTTATATCTCTGAATAAAGGGAAAGGGAATGCAGATAGCAATGAGCCCACTGTACCTACTGGGAACAATGACCCAGTCGTGCTTTCATACTCAGCATTAATTGACCCCCTGAAAAAATAGGAATTATCACAACAGAATCAGAGGCCTCGAAAGGACATTCATCCTAGTTTTGTTTTCAAGAATATTCTGTTTTCTTCTAATTTTTACAACTTTTTTATGTTTCTCTTTTTGATTGTAAAGATTTCTTCCGAATTTTTTCAATGTATTCAGAAGCCAGAGAGACTTACTACATGAAGAATTTAACTGAGATCTTCCATAAAACCACAAAAGAATTATTTCTTCATCCACCTTTTTTTTTTTTCATCAGAAGGTCTCTTGTCAGTTTTCCTCATTTATCTCAGATAGCACTGAGATGGTCTTTGGAAATTGTATTTTTACATAAATTATGAATGTTATTTTATTGGTTAAAAAGATGACCAAAAGGTATGTGAAAAATCTGGCCAGCCTGTTATCTAGGGGATCTGTGTGTCTGAAATTTTAATGTATTTAACACATATTGACCAAAAACATTAGGTCATGTGTTCCTTGTTTGTTTTAAATTGTGGCCAGTTGTATCTGCAACTAGATACTGAAATGAGTTGCACGGATGGAAGCTGTGAGCTAGCCTGGTGCTGTGCATTCACACCTAATGGTTTTCAATGGCACAGTTCTCTCATCCTACTTGTGGTTCCTAAGTAACCATAGCAGAGCTCTAGAAATAACTAGGCTCACTGACCATTGTTTAAAACTCTCGAATGTCAGTTGCAATTTTGGTTTGTATATTTTGGTCACAACGTCAAGCTCAAAATGTTCTTGTCAGCAGTCATCACTGAATCTTGAAGTTCTGGCTCAAAGTGATAATTTTGAACGAAATTGCAAATAATCTTAGACTCTGATGCTGTTCATCAAGGAAATAAACCAAGCTGTAGTAAACCGTTTGGAAATCAAACCCTCTGTGTGCAAGTGGTAATCCTGACAATTTTTGTGGTTTCTCTTTCCAACACCATCAGAGATCAGGGTGGAATGTTCTCGACCTTCATAGGTACAGCATTCTGTTCCATTTTGCTCAAGAGCCTATAATACTAATTTTAGCATTTCTCTTTAATACAATCTGATGAAAATTAATCTGTTATTCTTCACATACTGCAAGAGGCACTTGAGCACGTGCTGATGATACTGAGTTATTTTGGGTAGCAAAGATGAAGAGCAACTACAAATTCTGCAGAAAGACTTCAGAATGTGGAGTGAGTGGATGATAGTGGATGAGGGGAGATGAAGTTCCACGTGTGTAAGGGTAGAGGGGTGAACTGTTGTAATTTTGGCTTGTATTTTTTGGTCATTTGGGAAGAAGGTTGGATAGATACTTTTGTGAAGACTTCAGCTCACCTTTCAGTGGTGGCCAAAAATAGAACTGAATGTTAGGAACTAGTAGGAAAATACAGAAAGCAACCCAGAGATCCTCCTATTGCTTCTATATGTGGCTTAATACTATACAAAACCATAGCATGCCTAAGCCTAAAATGTTTGCAGTTCTGATGTCCCTCCTCTCAAAAAGAATTTAGTAGAAGTGGTAAGGATACCAAGAGTGGTGGTAAGGTGAGCAGCCTTATGAAATTATTTATCTGTGTGAAGGTGCCTCCAGCTGAAAGAGGCTGAGAGGACAGAATTGTATGAGTTCTGGAGAAGGCAAATACAGGAAGACTAGTCACTGTGTCTTCTGATACAATGACAGCGGAAACTAGGTGAGAAGATGATCAAAACAAAAGGAAGTGTGTCTTTTCAAAACACACCTCAGCTGTGGTTTTCCTCACCCTAAGATACTGTGGATGCATGAAGTCAGTGATGGAACAAATTATGCAAACAGGCTTATGAAGAACTGTATAAATGTACTAAGATGCTGCGTTACTGGACATCTGTAAGTCACAAAATCATAGAATTATAAAATGCATTAGGTTGGAAGGGACCTTTAAAGGTCATCTAGTCCAAGCCCCCTGCAGTAAGCAGGGACACTTTTAACTAGATCAGGTTGCTCAGAGACATGTCAAGCCTGACCTTGAATACCTCCAGGGATGGGGTCTCCACCACCTCTCTGGGAAACCTGTTACAGGGATCACTGATGGCCAGCTGTATGTTTGCCTTGCTAAATTAGTTCTTAACTGTTTGATATAAGTGATCATTTCATAAGGCTACTTAGTCTAGATGAACCACTGCCCTAATTACAGCTTTTACACTAACGAATCTCTGAGTGCTCAAAGTGGAGGGACCAGCTGAATATTATTTGTGAAAGGATGGGTGGATGTCAGGCATAGTATTGAGGAAACATTTTATTTGATTGACACAATAAAGGGTGACATGTTTTTGCTTTTTCCCTTTTCCTTATGCTTCACTTTTTTTGTACCTTACTGCTTTTCCTCATCTGCTTGCTTTTAATCTCTGCTTCTGTTTTTTTTTCCCTTCATACTAGAAATCCTCCAGCCTTAAACACAAAATAGAAGTAAGCACCCACACTCTGTGAAACACTTCCAGCTATCGTTCTTTGTTCTCAGCTTTCTACTGAGCTGAGCTGAGCTTAGCCCAGACTCTGTGATCTTCCAGCTATCAGACAGGATCAGGAGATGCCACAGGGGGAGGTTCATGGGGAGTCACTATTCTAGTTTGATGTTGTTCTCTGTTATTACTATTTGCAGAAGATCTTGCAGTCCGTCATATGCTTGTTCATCCAGTGTTTAGAGAAGAGTTTAAAATACTGGTTCCAGGGCAATGGCACTGTCTGAGCTCCTGGTCCAGCATCAGGGGGTGACACCTCAGTGGGGCCTGGGGAGTCAGCCTTGCTTGCATGGTGGCTGTTATGTTTGCTCTGTGCTTCCAGTGTTAATTCTAGCAATAACAAACATGTGGAGGGATAAAGGTTTTTCTCTTTTGATCCAGACACTGGTGCAAGGCTCTTGGGTTTTTCCAAAATTGAGAGTTCATTTCAGTCCACCCTGAAATGAACTAACACAAACAAGTGGGACATTGATGGATTTTTCAGTGCTCTGCTTTCTTTATTGTGGGTGGAATTGAAGCTGGCCAATAGCGAGCTACATTGAAAATCCAATATTTAATTCTTGTTCTCTCATTACTCTGTTTAGAAAGTGCTTTAAGTGATATATACATATATAGCACCACATTTCCCCCTTCTCTATTCTGAAATAATAATAGAATCATACAATGCTTTGGGTTGGAAGGGACCTCAAAGATGATCATGTTCCAACCCTTCTGCCACAGGCAGGGACACCTCTCACTAGGCCAGGCTGCTCCAGGCCCCATCCAACCTGCCCTGACTTGTGTAAAAGACAGGGAATGTTTTTCAAATAAGACACGGGATGTTAATTTGGAGTCCACTCCTCTGCCTTGGCATCAGAGTAGTCATTCATTGGCAAGTTAAAACACTCCCTTTTAGCTCCTGATGACCCAAAGTAGTTTGAGCCCACAAGCCATCAGTCTCTCTGCAGTTACCCTTCCTCCCTGGAGGCCACTGCTATTGATTTTATAACAGGCAGGGTCTGGTGTCACCAAACCCAGCGTTACACTTGCTGAGTGATTGCTCTGATACAATGAGCTATGTTTTCCACGGGTGTTAGTCAAATGTATTTTCATTTATAATCTTACCAGAAATAAACAATCAGTAGGACTCGTTCATTCCTTTAGCATTTTGATTTCAGTTACAGGGAAGGGAGTTGTAAGGAGAAGGAGAAAATAAATGCCAATAAAAGACACATGTTTGTCAGGTAACTAATTTCTGGGAAAACAAATGCAACCTGAAGGATATTTTAATTTGATACAGTTAGACACTGCATTCCTAGGTCCTGGCAGTGTTGTGGGATTCTTAGATCTCTCTATATGACCATAATATCTGAAGACCTGTAGCTTTTCCTCATCAGATTTGAAGAGTTTATCTGTAACAACCCCCCTAGAAAATCACAGTATGTAATTTTCCATCAAACAGAGGGACTGTTATAATTATTTTTTATATATAACAGTAATGCCCATTGGTAGATACAAGCCAAACCAGAGACCTGCTGTAGTAACCACTGAGTAAATGCGGTGTGGTTTCCTAAGATGTGATGCTTATGGATGACGATGCAGAGTCAGCAGTAACCAGTATTGTGTTATTAAATAGATCAGAACACTGTACTCTTGATGTTGCATAGTTACCAAACAGAGGATATATGTGAGTTATCTGTATTTTTGGATCAGCATTCTGAATTTGAGAACTGGAAGGAAAGATATCATTTGAAGTAAGAGATACAATTCTGATTTTCTCTCATGATCTCAGCTGAAAAATCCAGAGTATTTTTCCACACAGTAAGTCCTTCCTTGCTGATTTCTTCACTTGTATTTGCTATACAGAATATGCATTTGCATTTTGGTGTATGTGTTTCTTCATAAAGAGTTGCAAGCAGAATGTAATTGTTTCGGTCTTAAAGGGTATTTTTTCACCTAGTGTCACTTTTAAGACTCGCAGTGTACTGTAAGATGTCACTAAATACAGCAGGAACTTTGAGCTTTATTTATTTACAGTATCTGTTAGTTTTTTTCTAATAGCAAATCCCATTGCTGGGCAAGAAAATGTAGGCTCTTTATTTCCCTAAAAAGCTTCTGGTTGTATCAAGTTAGAAATGATATCATCCATTCTTGCTCCCAGTGAAGTCAGAAAAGACATCTTTGCCAAGGATTTGCCACTGACCAAAACTCCAAAGCATTTATAGATACTCTTACTCCATCCAGCAAGGAAGAAAGATCCTGTTGAGTCAGCCAGGCAGCTGAGGTTCTTTCTGACAAACTGACGTAAGGAATGTCCTGACATTCCCAATGTCAGCTCCATGCCTGCTGACCTTGGGAATGTCAACCAGTAAATGTTGAGAAGTGTTTAGAAGTTATGTTAATACTGTCATTTCCTCAGCTGTTGCAAAACAAAATTATATAAGCAGCAGTGTCCTATCTGTCCACTTTGCTTTTGGTCACAGCAGCAGCATGAAAGCATTTATGATCATAAAAGACTTTCCCAGTTCACACACTTTTTGCCTCAGAGTTGAACATCTCTCCAGTTCCCTCTCTAAAAGAGATCCTACTCTGAACTCCCTGAACCAGGAAAAAGGCAATGAAATCAACCAAATATCTTTTGGACCTGCCCTGTGCTTAGTTCCTCTAAGTGAGATGACTTGCTGAGAGTCCTTCTTTTTAAGAAGTGTCGAAATGTGGCTCTCCTCTACAAATATCCAGGTAGGACTTCCTGCTCCTCTTTGGGGCATAGCTTATTTTGTGGAAAGTCAAGAATGTTGGCAGGCATGGAGGCTTTGGGCGGCAGCTGGATGAATGGGTTTGTGTTTTCTTCTCACTTATCTTTAGATAATTCACAGGGTTTTTTCCACATGTTGGCTGAGTCCTAATGCTCTCCTTTTGGTAGTAGAAGGAATTGATTATTAGAATAAAAAAGATAGTGTGAGCCATGTAGCTCCTATGTATTTCTTTCTATAGTCACTCTTGTCTTTTTAATTCAAATCTCTATTCACAGATGCCAAACCCACTTGAAATCTGACATTTTCATGCAAATTATTTCCTAAAGGGTTGTGTTGTGCTACAACTTCTTTTAAAATTTTAGCCTTTAAAGTCTTTGTAAACATATAGCTGATGAAAGAACCAACAGTGGACAATCCTGTTTTGTTTATATAGCACCACCCATTCACACATCACTCCCCTTGCAAGCTTTCAGCTTCTGCTCTGAATTGATGAGTGACCATTAGGGACAAGAGGTCCTTCAAGGCATTTTAACATTACAGTCTTAGTCTCCTGGTAGTATTTACAGCATGATGGTGGTGGACTGACTTACAATGTTAATATTGTTTTCAGCTTTCTTCCTCTAACCAGATCTCTTATAAACACCCAGGTAGTAAAAAGCATCAGTAATCTAACTGAAAACTGGAAAAAAAAGTAGAAAATGAAAAAAAGGGGGGCAGACGACTCTTGCTCTTTGATAGTACGTCTGGGCAATCCCCCTCCTGCTAAGTGTTTAGGAATGAGTCTTATTTTATGAAACTTTAGGTTGGGAAAATCAAATTTTTGATTCTTGGAGCTAGTTCAGGCTAGGTGTTCTGGTTTTTGGCAAAATCTCTTACACTTTTTCATGTATCCAGATGAAACTACAAATAATTAGGACACAATATTTTTAATGGAGCAATGTTTATTAAGTAAAAGTAAAAAAAAAATTTAAAAATGAATACAATATTTCTGATTTAAATAATTTCAGTAATTACAACTGTTTCAGGCTACACAAAGCAGCAAGAGGAATACAGATTTCATAATTAAACTTACACCAAACATCTCACCTCATCAGAATGCTAAGGGCAGCAAGTCAAACATTCAAATGCTAGGTAACACTAGAATGAGGATCACCAAGTGCATATAGTTCCATCTTCTTGTAAAGCTGCTGCTTTCTACTTCTGCTCATTGAGGAACAACATCTTCCTTATACCCGGAACCGACAAAGTCACACCGCACGCTGACTTATGCATGTTTAAATGGAAAAAAACCCCAACACCTTCCAGTGGAAAATAGCTGCATGCTTCTACACAGACTGCCTGCAACAAACAGATGTGCTGTCCTTCCCCAGCAAAGTTCACAGCCGCAGCTGTTTGGGAGACGCTTTGGGACAGAGCACCAGACGAAGGCTAAAGGTGTGACTGCAGAGTTGAGCTCAACACGTTACACTGACTTTTGGTGCTGCTGATAGGTAGACTTTTGAAAAACATTAAAAAAAACAAAACCACACGTGTCTTTGGGGCAGTGATTAGATAGAAACAGGGGTGCTCACAACAGCATGATGTGAGAGTGATACCTACCATTCCTACTTCATAACCTACAGCATCTGCTCTTGTAAATGACACTTGGTGTGAGGGTGTCCCTCAAGTATATTTGACACTTATGTTTTTGACCCTGAATAGAGAACAGGTGGAACAGAGCTGCTAAATCCACAAGTTCCAACTGAGAGGCACAAAAACTTACCAGGCTGGGAGCTGGACATCCTTTCAAGTCTAGGATGGTATAGGTACCTGCTTGCACCGTTACCTCTGGTCTGATGGGAGTTAGACTAATGGTGGGACAGAGGACCAGTCTTAGGAGGGGTGTTTTAGTATCCAAGTAAAATCAGCAAAGTAAATACATTCAGAAGGATTTTGGGGGTTTTTGTGGGGTTTTGGTTGGTTGGTTTTAGTTTCTCAGGGATAAACACTTACTAGTTTTATCTTATTTTCTTTTGTCTTTGCCCAATGCTACTTCTAAAACCACTTTCAAGCTGTTAGACACTTTGTTTTTTAACAATCCCAGATTGAGAAGACAGTATTTATTCCTAACAGGCACCTGAACACACCACAGAACCAATTGAGGAAAATTTCTCTTGAATTGGACTTGTAGCTTTATTCCTGATACTAAATAATCTGATCCAAAAGGGAACATATTGCTGTAAAAAATAATCTATTCTAATACGTCGTGCATCTTGTTAAGCTCCTAACTGTCTCACTTCCTATGTAAACCCCCTTGACAAGTGCTTCTGGCTTATTGTGTTCACTGTGAGTCTGGGAGAATGAAAGATCAGAGGGTGAGTGAGATCTTGGTCACATAAATAGGCTGCCCGTGATTAACAAAAGGGGTAAACGAATTCTGATTAAGGACAGTCTGTGAGATGGGAAAACCCTTTCTGATTAGTCTTTTTTTGTTCATTTCAGTTTAATTTCTGTGCATTTCTTAGTGACTCTAAGATCTGTTCAAAGCAAAACAAGAATGTTCAGGCAGGGGTCGTGTCTGATTTTGCTAAACCACTTTTTAAAAGTGACTTAGGAGTTGGACTACTTGGGAGAATTTACTGTGAAATTCTCATCCACCTGCACCACCACTTCCCATGCTGTACCCTCCATACCTGCCCAGTGCACTTTCACAGGCTAAACTTGATTTCTAGGTCCCAGTACTAGATCAGTGTCACAGAAACGTTGTGCAAGTATAAGGGCTACATGGCTGGCTAAGATTTTTTCAAAAACTGGGATGGTCTAATTCTATGAAGGCAAGAATTATGCCAAGTGTCTTCTCTATGCACACATCCTCAAAAAGACCAGCACAAACCCCTGAAGTCGAGACGAGCTCTGCATCTTGTGCTTTAGATCATTTGGTAGTGATAGGTCATATATATGGACTCTTTATCCAGGCCTCCTGTGTATTGCTGGGTGATGAGTAACACAGGAATCCAATATTAATGATTGCAGACCTGCAGACAGAGGGAAGCAACTAATAGATTGCTAATATACCCTGGCTTACATTAAGGAGGTGTCTTGGGTCTAACAACCAAAAAAAAAAAAACCCACCAAAAAAATTAAAATGGTTTATATAAGAAAGTTGTGTAAGGCAGCAGAATACATTATCATGCAAAGCAGAGGGGAAAAGGTGCTCATGTTTTTATGCTATATTAATTTAAAAATCGGTGAATCTAGATACAAAGGTAATAGTGCTCATGTCTTATGTTTGTAATTTTTAATCATTTCAGTCCAAATTCAGACCTACTTAAGAGACCAGAGTTATTAATACTTCCTATTATTTCTACTCCTCAAACTTTTTGACCGGATTTCTCCAAGGCATTCTTCATTGTCACTCTTACCTTCCTCTTTTCTTTGAAAGTATCAGTTCAGGGAAGTGGCTGGAAGACAGAAAAACATACACATAAAAATTGTTTGACTGCAAGTATTCATTGCAAAATATTCCTCTTTTTTTTTTTTTCATGGAGGAGATATGAAGGTGAATCAGGAAATGGATGGCTGTTTCAGATCACGTGAATCAGTACCCCAGAATTCATCATTTTCACCAAATATCTGACTGCTCTTAGGGACTTAAAGTTAGATGGCCCTTATTTACAGCTCATATAACAACTTCTTTTACTGCCTTTATGTGTCAGAGACTTTAATGAAAAGACAGTTACTAAAAATCAGCTTGCCCGTTTATAAATGCAAGTGCACGTTTATATTATATAGTTGTGTTGAAAATAACACCTAAGCTTTCATAAAATTATAACATTCCATTTATAAAGAGCTTAAATCATAGAAATGCCGTGAGAACTACTGCTTTATTCTCTCTTTTGATCACAAATGGTGAATATAAACTCATCAGAAGAACACCCACCACTCAAATCCAAAGTAATTTAGAATCTCATCTTCCTGTTCCTAATTCACAGATATTACAGATACTAGTCAGTGTAACCTTTAAATACAGTACATAATGTGAGACAATAATCTGACAGAAAACAGGAGAGAGTTTGTAACTAACTCTGACATTTATTTCCCTGTGATTTAAAGCAAGTATTGCAACAGTGTCTTTTGCTAAGACAATTAAAATTTTGCACAGTCTAGGCTTGTCTCCTGTCTGCTACAGGGGGAGGCACTACTGGAGAAATACAGAGCCCTTGCATGTCCTGTGCTTTTACAGTTTACTTCCCTAACAGAACCATCTGAGGATGGCATTCAGGTATGGCAGACTCAGGGTGACCCAGCCTTGGAACGTGACTTTTCTCAATTCAGTAAACAGAAATGCTGAGGATTCACTCAACTTCCATCAGGAAAGGGGTGGGCAGCAGGGACAGGGAGGTGATTGTCCCTCTCTACTCTGCCCTTGTGAGGCCCCATCTGGAGTCCTGTGTCCAGATCTGGGGCCCCCAATACAAGAAAGATGTGGAACTGTTGGAGAGGGTCTAGAGGAGGGCCCCAAAGATGATTTGAGGGCTGGAGCACCTCCCTTGAGAAGAGAGGCTGGAGGAGCTGGGTTTGTTCAGCCTGGAGAAGAGAAGGCTGTGGGAGGACCTCATTGCAGCCTTCCAATTCTTGAAGGGAGCATACAAACAGGAGGGGAATCAACTTTTTAAAAGGGTAGACAATGGCAGGACAAGGGGGAACAGATTAAAGCTAAAGGAAGGAAGGTTCAGATTAGATATTAGGGGAAGTTCTTTGCAGAGAGAGTAGTAAGGTGCTGGAACAGGCTGCCCAGAGAGGTGGCGGATGCCCCGTCCCTGGAAGTGTTGAAGGCCAGGTTGGATAGGGCCCTGAGCAACCTTGTGTACATCCAGGCCTGGAGGTTGGTGGCCCGGCCTGTGGCAGGGAGGTTGGAACTGTATGATCCTTGGGGTCCCTTCCAACCCAGACCATTCTATGAACTCAAATGTAGCACAGCCAAATACTTTCCTGAATCTCAATGGGAGAGAAGGAAACAACAGCTATGCAGACCTGATGAGCAGGTCTCTCAGCAAGGTCACGTAAGCAAGGTGGGTTCAAGGTACCAGACTGCACAAGCTCTGTTCTTTAGTGATGGTTCAGGAAAGAAACTTTGTTCACATGCAGCATGAATCTGTCTGGTCTGCTCTGGGAAGTATCTGGTCACCAGGAGGGTTTCTCTTAAGTAATGGATGATGTGGTTGAAGAAAACAAAAGCAGGCAATCAGTTAGGAGATTTCCAAGGTTTTCTCTGCATGTTTCTCATGAATTAAACAAAAATAACTAAAGTTTTTGGTGGAATGAAAAAAAGCAAAATGCACTGAGACACAAGCAAGGTGTAGCTTCAGGCTCAGTTTTGCTGAAGCTAACTTCCCCCCACCCTTTTAAAAAAATTTTTTTTTCCTATCTTCTTCCTTCTGACCAGACTTAAACTTTGGGCTTACAGCACCTGACTTTATTTTTCCTAAACGATGCAAGACAGACATACTACCCAAGGGGCTTTCGATGGGCAATGTGAAGACAGGCCTTCCTTTACACCATGGCTTTCCTACCTAAACAGATGGAAATCCACCCCCTTCCCTGCTTTCTAACACTCCTTATATCCTGCCACCCCAGGTAGGAGCTGAAACCTGGCTTCCCACCAAACTGGCCAAAAGCCCGAAGGCAGCCTTTCCTCTTCCAACTGCGGTACCTTACCGCTCTCACATGCTGACATCCCTTAACGTGCTCAGCAATATTTTCTTGGAAGGAGGGAATAAGAATTTATAACAGTGAGAAACATGACAGGAAAATACAAAGGAGGAAGAAATCCATACTGGGAGGAAAGCTGCATGGAACTGTGGCATTTTTTTCCCCTTCTTTACAGCAGATAGCAGAGATTCTCCTGCTTCTTTCTTCCCTACCTTCAGGATAATACTTCTAGATCATGTTAGGACACCTATATTTGGTTTTGTCATAGTAAAATATAGAGGCTTAGCCTGGGTTCAAGACACGACCACTCAAGGTACTTGTACCAATCCCAAGCTCCCTCTGCCACTACTCACAGGATTGTCTGGGAACTGCTTTGCCAAAAACCCCTCCTCTCACTCCCTTAGCTAATACAACTTAACTCTGCGCTTTGACATAACACAGAGTAACACTTAAATAATGTTACATTTTGTAGCTTTATTTCAAATGCGGTTAATCTCAGGCCAGCTTCATACCTCTTTGCCCACAAGCTTCTCAAAATTAAATTAAATAGAATTAATTGTTAACATCATTATTTTGTCTTCAATGAGATTGGTAGTTAGCTATTAAGCACATGACTTAAAACCTCTGGGGATGATATAGAGAAAATATTATTTCAGTGGAATTTTCCTTAGGATGCACTGTACATTACTAATCCAGTATCATATAAAGTTATAAAAGTCTATGTCTTTAGATTTTTATATGTGCCCATTGTTTAATAGCTAAACTGCAAAGGAATTCCTAAGGCCTAAAATGAACATCTGTCCAGGTGCTAAATTCTTTCTTTATTATTGACAGTTGTTTTTACATGCACAGTGCTTACTTTTCATAAGTAAAAGTACTTTTTGTACTTTTTTTTTTTGGTCTGCTTGTTGTTTTTTTTTCTCCCAGCAGTTGGAAAAACAAGTCTAAGTCCTCCTTGAAATGAAAAAGTCTGAAGTTGCTGGAATAGGTAGAGATACTGACAAAGCACGGGACTTGCAGATACATCTTAAAAATACTCCAAGCAAGTTTGCAGGGTATATATGTGATTCATCCTGTATCTGCAGTTACTTTGATGGCAATCTTTAGGCATAAAACTAATTATTTTGTTTTCTATACCAACATTTTCTGGAGACGAGGAAATTTCACAGTAAAGAGATCCTACATAAATATACGTTACATTGGTGCCTTAGAAGACTGCATTGTTATAAACATCCTTGACTGTCAGGGTTATGTGCCTGTAACGGAGGAAAAAAGTTTGGCCTTTAGTGGTCAGGGTTTTGTTGTTGGGTTGTTGGTTTAGGTTTTTTAATCTTTTTTTTTAATACCAAGAAGCAATCAGAGTGTTCCAAATTCCAGAGCTTCATTTTTAATGATAATTTAAAACTTTTGTGAACGTTTCTCCTTGGAAAAGTTTCTAACACAGCCAAAGTAACCTCCCCCCCTTGAGCTGGATGTTTCAAGCAATACGGAATTGCAACATTTTGGCTTGCAGATAAGTTTCGATTCTAGTTGTTTTAATTAAAATATATTTTTATAGGATTACTGTAGCGTGGATGGATTCCATGGTTTTCTTTGCTTTAATAACCTCTCGGTGCTTCCAGCCCTATGCAAACAGCACAAGTCAGTTTCTGCTGCAGTTTGTCATAGAAAGCGTGCAAATGCTGCCATAGAAGAGGGGAAACCCCCTCCCCCCCGCAAAACCACCCAACAAACCACCGTAAAACTTTGCTGTAATTCATTACTATACATGCACGGACCAAAACAACCTCCTGGCTTAATGCAGATGGGCCGGCTAAACACAAAAGCACGCGAGAGCCCGTACCTGGGAGAGATGCTTGCGCGCCCCGGCTGCCAGCCCCGCGGTGCCACGTCTCACCGGGAGCCCGCTCCCGCCGCGGGACCTTTATAGGGAACTCTCCCAGGGCCTAAAAATAAACTTTCGGGGCTGACACGTCGATCTGTGCCGTAGAGGGAGGGGAGGCGGGAAGGGGGGCGGAGAGGGACTGCCCGTAGGCTTTTACGTGGTCGCAAAAATGTCAGCGCCGCTTTCCCTCGCCCGCCCGCCGCGCCGAGCAGCGCGGGTCCGGCCGCTCGCCCCTACCGCGGGACGGGGCCGCCGGTGCGCGGTTCCCGCTACCTGCGGGGTTCCTTGGAGGCCCGGGACACGGGGTTTGGGTACCCGGCGGGTGGCGTGTGCGGAGGAGCTGGCTGCGCGCAACCTTGGCGCGGGCGGGCGCTCCTCCGTCCTTCCCGCCCCGGGGCAACCCTGGCAGCCGCTGGCGTCCGGCTCCCTTTCACCTCCTCAGACTGCTGCCTCCCGGCTTCGGAGGTGCCTCCCCGGCCCCGGAGCGCCCTTCGGCAGGGAGACGCGGAGCCCCGGGTACCGTCCGGGACCTCAGAGCCTTCCCATCCCGCGGGACCCCGGAACCCGCGGAGTTGCCCTTCGCCTCTGCCTCCGTCCCTCTGTCCCTCCCGCTGTTGCTGCTTGCCGCAGCTCGCCGAGATTTGTTGTGCTCAGTTTTACTGGTACTGGGGTGGCTCTTCAGATCTGATCGCGAGGAGAAGCCTCGGGTCACGCTTTTTGGGCTGCGGTAAGTAAAGAAAAAAAAAAAAGAAAAAAAAACTAATTAAAAAGCCCCAAACCCCCGAAGCACAAATATCTCAACCAGTTGCAACTTCTCGGCTGGCCCGGTGGGGGGAGCGCGGTGGAGGGAAGGGAGTAATGCGAGATCACCCCAGCCCGGGGCACCGTCGGCTGCGGGCTGCGCGGCGACCCGCGCATCGCCAGGGACGGG
>VZTU01018149.1:0-41675 GCA_013400835.1 Zapornia atra
CCCCTCTCTGTGTTAGGTGGGCAGCATGGGGACAACTTACAAAGCTCCAAAAAGCAATGATTGTTGAACTAGCTGTGCATGAACCAACTCATGTCTGAAGACAGCCTAGCTACGTTCATGTAGAATTGCGCTCCAGCTACTAGAGCCTGGAGATAGGCTTGATGTTAGGATAGCCTGTGCAAAGTAACATCCCCCCTGGGTGAAATGATTGGAGTGTGAAGCAGAACCCCAGACTGCACATAAGTCCTTCACTGAGTTTTAAAATATGGCCTAAGTGTGGTATGAACTTTGTCCTGATCAACCACACCAAGGTTTCTACATACTGTTATCATCATGAGAGTTGCATTTTAGCAGGGAAATTCACATCACTTTCAGAACAAAGAACACCCATTTAAGTGCCCTATACTGAAATCTCATTATCTGGACAGTACAGAAAGTCTCAGGGTTTGCCCTGGTTCTTATCTAGGTCTGTTTTACTGAGAAAAAAAAAGTTGTAATATCCTAGGAGTTGGGCTGTATTCATGATCACATTCTTTCAAAAGCTGAGAAAGTGACTCCTTTAACACATGGTGTGCAACTGGAAAGCAAATCTGATTATTTAATGGTCATATCAGTGAAGCAGTGAAAATGTTATTCAAGCTCATTACCTAGATAATAACTTATTAAGATTTATTTCAGCTTTGTATAATGCCTGCAGCCAAGGCCACAAGAAACCTGTCACAAAATGGAAAGGTGTGTGCACATTTTTTATCTAGCATGGTTTGAATTTATCAGTGACTTTTGTGCATCTATTTAGCAGGAATGACTATGTGCAACTCAGCATTAAATACCTAAGTGCATGTATACATAGGTCAGATGATTAACTCCATCCTAGCTGAAATGGTCCTACAGTATTGATAGATAAGGAAATTGCAAGTGATGTCATCTAGCTGAACTTGTGCAAAGCATTTGACACTGTCTCACATGACATCCTTATCTCTAAATGGGAGAGACATGGATTTGATGGATGGACCACTTGGTGAGTAATGAATTGCCTGGATGGTCACACTCAGAGTTGTGGTCAATGGCTCAATATCCAAGTGGAGACTAGTTACAACTAATGTTCCTCAGGGACTGGGACTGGTGCTGTTTAACATCTTAGACAATCAGCAAGTTTTCCAATGACACCAAGCAGTGTGGTGTGGTCAACATGCTGAAGACATCCAGAGGGACCTTGGCAAGCTTGAGACATGACCCATGTGAACTGCCTTAAGTTCAAGAAGACCAAGTACAAGGTCCTGCACACGGGTTGGGGCAATCCTAAGCAGGGATGGATGGGCAGACAATGGATTGAGAGCAGCCCTGAGGTGAAAGACTTTCAGGAGTTGACTGATGTAAAGTTCAACATGAGCCAGCAATGCACACTTGCAGCCCAGAAAGCCAGCCATATCTTGGGCTGCATCAAAACCAATATGACAAGCAGGTCGAGGGAGGGGATTCTCCCCCTCTACTCTGCTCTGGTGACACCCCACCCAGAGTCCAGCTGTGGGGTTCCCAGCACAAGAAAGACATGGAGCTGTTGGAGTGAGTCCAGAGGAGGACCACAAAGATACTCAGAGGGCTGGAGACCTTTCCTACGATGACAGGAGGAGAGAGATAGGCTTGCTCAGCCTGCAGAAAGAGAAGGCTCTGGGAGACCTTACTGGGAGACCAGTATCTGAAGGGGGCCTACCGGAAAGCTGGAAAGGGACTGTTTACAAGGGCATAGACTGATAGGATGAAGGGTAATGGTTTTAAGCTGAAGAAGGGTAGATTTAGATGAGATATTAGGAAGAAATTCTTCCCTGTGAAGGCGGTGAGGCACTGGAACAGGTTGCCCAGAGAAACTGTGGCTGCCCCATCTCTGGCAGTGTTCAAGGCCAGGTTAGATGGGGCTTTGAGCAACCTGGTCTAGTGGAGGGTGTCCCTGCCCATGGCAGTAGGGGTGAAACTAGATGATCTTTGTGGTCTCTTCCAACACAAACCATTCTGTCACTCTATGATTATGTTGACAGTCTTTCTATATGAGTGCAAAAATCAATCTTTCCTCAACCCAGGGATTAGCCAGCTACACAATAATGATCAGTTTTTTAATATGTGAATTATGTGTCAAATCTAATAACCAAAGTCTGCCTAAATAAAAGCATGTGTTCAAAAAGATTAGTGGATTATTGCAAGCTCACACTGTCTGATGCCACTTTTCATGCTTCTTGGATGGATTTTAGCACGTCTTAGCTGCTGCCAGTCAACACATGTGCTCTTTAAGCATGGAAAATAATGCTGGAATTGAGGAGAGCAGTGGTGGTGGTTTGAATGAGAGGGCTATTGGGTGAACTGGTGACATAAAAGGCTTTTCTTTTTCATCAGAAGGATTTTCTACAAAGGCTGGAAGAGATCCTGCTCTTCAGTTAATACATACCCAGTTAATACATATATATCGTCCTCATGTAGCTATTAACTGTAGCAGGCTTAACCAGCAGGCAGTGATTTACTCCCACATTTTCTTGCCAGTTGCTGCAGATGCTGTTCTTCAGACCTGCATTAACAGCCATTGCCAGAGGGGTACACTGGCTTACCAGGGTCAGCAGCTCACAGCCGTACACTGTGGTCAGGGTGCACGCCTTAAGCCAAAAAGAAAAGGGTTTGATGTGTTAGGCTAACAAACACATGGGCCAAATGGTCTCTCATGACAACAAAATTGATTAAATTTGTTATTTTGTACTGTAGATTGGTGGAACTGTAATGCTCACATCTTATGATGTGGGGACTGTGCTATTTGTGCTGCATCTTCAATAATCTGATTTTATATACTTGGATCAATGAGCTTCTAAATGATGGTGAGTATCTACTTGGTGTGATAGCATCGCCCACAGCACACCAGATGCTGAGATAATGATGGTTTTGACAATACAATAGGCTTTAAAGGTTTGAGTTAAAATGGTACAGTCTTCCCTTGATGATTTACCTGCCTAACTAATTTTGGGAATTCTGTGTGGGAATGCTGTGACTCTTCACAAATTATTGTCATTAAATGAATTGTTCTTTACAAGACTAGCAGTCCACACTTTGCAGGATGTAATACTTCCTTAGCAGTGAAGCAGTTCTCAGCTTCCTCATTGCCATTGCACATCTTAACCCGTAACTTTGGTTTAATGGGAAGTTTACCTGCCTTAACTTTTCATGAAGCATCCAGAATATTTCCTCATCTATAATTTTCCCTCTTTCTCTGGACTTGCAAGTCAAATACCCTATAATACTGATATTTTCAAAGCCTCCTGAGCTGTTTCAAGATAAATCCAGGGACATTTTTCAAAACCTAAACACTCAATACTTCTGTTTAAGCTGCAAGCCAGTTTCACAGTTCAAGGAACAACTCTGACCACATCTGGTATCACATACTAATGTTATATTGGTCATCAACTACGTATTGTCTGATTAAGTGCTAAGGAGATTGATCCTTAGCAGAAGTGATTGCACAGCTGTTGCCAAGAAGGTTCAGACTTGTCCATAACATTGCAGTAGGTTCCCATTATTCACAGTGTTTCTGTGAAGCTGCACATGGCAGATACCTAGTTTGTAAAAATTTCAGTGCATGAGACAGCCCCCTATCACCTCATGCACAGCATCATTCACAGACAACGTGTGCCCAAGACAGGTGCAATCCCACAGAGTCAGATTCAGATCTGTTTTCCTAGTCACCTTTTGCACTGTCTATATTTTATGTGCTGTTGTAGGTAGCTGATGTGCAGATATGTTGTCATTATTTTCTGTCACAACCTCAGGGTCTAAATGTGTTGCAGAGAACCCCCAGAATGCTTGCAGAACGCCTTTGCAGTTACTCTAATTCCAAAATCCCTACTGTTGCAACTTCAGTATCAGCTACTGCCTTCCAAACTGCCATTGCATCAGATGTTGGTGGGACTATTTTGCTTGCTTATTTAAATATTGCTTAAAATTTATTTCAAATATTGATTTCCACAATCTAATTTCTTAAAATGAGAACAATAGTGACTTCTGCCAATGCAAGAATGGCCAGGCAGTAAGATGCTACCTACCCTGATACTACTAAGTTCCTGCAAATTGCTGAGTGATCATCAGCTTTCATACTTTCTAGAAGATGCTTTGAAAATTTGACTTCTGAACACACAGCCAACTTAACAAAATGAAGGCATTCCAGTCGTTCTGCTCATTCCATGAGCTCAGTTCCTGCTGCATGTCCATGGGTGACAGGAAGCAGGCTCCCTGCTGCAGCAAGTGACATCCAAGCTGGCTTCTTGGTGAGCAGTCCTGCAGATGCAGTGAGGTATGTTTCCTCCTAGAAAGCCAGGATCACAGAAGATGTGGCAACTAGAGGGGAACACATAATCATTCCCAAATGGAAAATGGAAAAATGTTCACTCCCCACCCAAAAGCTCTAAGGTTTGCGTTTTTTAAACACCTTTTTTAATACCTACCTTCTGTAGACATTTTTCTACTAAAATTTTGATTTGTTGAAACACAATTTTCTATTGGAAGTAATAAATGATGGATACTTCCTTACCAGACTTTGTTAAAACCCAAATACAACATTCCTTGTGGCATTAGTAGGTTAATGTACTATATTATAAGGGTCATCTTTATAAAAGGATGTTCTATCCCTGCATAGTCTCAGTGCTGGAAAATAGCCCAAGCCAACTCCTGCTGCAATAATCTTTCCTTACCCTTTGTGCTCCCTGCCTTCTGCAGTATACTGACAATAAATAGCCATGTTCTCTCAAGTACTGTGCCCAGTGGCATTGTACCTGTTGTAAAAGTATCTGCTGTACACGTTTTGTTCTTTGAATTCAATTGATACCATAGGAAAAACACTATTTATAGTCCTTTATCAGGCAAACCTCTATCTTAACTGACTGGCTATGGGGTTTTTTGCTTGGGTTGTGTTTCTGTTTGGTTTTGGTTTTTTTTTTCTTCCCCTGGACGTGATCCACATAATCAAGCCATTAATTGGTAGACTCACAATGAAGGGAGAGTCAGAACCTAGTTTGCTCAGAAGGCATCTACAAAGCTTAAGGTGAGATTAAAGCAGTATCTTGTGAAAAGTCTGTGACTCTTTCCCTCTTAAACTACGAATCATACTAATTGCAGGAGGGGCAGAGCAAAGACGTGAAATAATAGCTGTTACCTTAATTACATGGAGTCTCTATTTTGTGTTAGCATGAAGCTTTAGGTGTGCTTACTACCTGTTTGATTTCATTAATGAGACTTCATAAATTATAAGCTAATAAAGAACGCAGATGGGAAAGATTTCAGGCTAAGTATGAGAAATTTATTGCTGGCTATCAAAGACCTCCTCCTAAAATGCTAATTTTTTTAGACCTAGTCCTTTGATCACTTCAGATAGTGAATGTTAATCAAATAAAACTCTGATAAAGTTCTTGTTATTCTAAATGGGAAGTGAAAAGTAGTCTGTCAAATGTAATTGTTCATTTGGGCTATATTGCTATCATTTTGTGAATCTCAAAGCCCAATATTAGAGAATATCCTTCTTCAAAAGAATATTACATTTCTGGAGATGTGCCTGAATACCACTTGCTTAAGAGCACAACTATTCCTCACTTCTGAGAGCTAAATTAATACTCCCACTGAGTACTGCAGGAAGTTGCAGTGCTGGATGTATTGTGGGCTTGCATGAGGCAAGACTGGACACAATATTTCTAAGTTAGCTGAAAGGTGGGATGACGTGGCCTGGCAGACTCTTCTGACAAGCCCATGGAAAGGCAGTGGCATGGTTCCCCCAGCTTTCATGGTGCTGTCTAGGTTGCGAAAGTGAGGCCACCTCTACAATCCCATGTCCATCCTAGGAAGCCATGGCCACTGGATCTTGCAAATGCCTCATTTTGACATTCAAATCATGTAGCCAGACAAATTATCATTTGCCTGAGAATGGTTAGGAGGGAAAGGAAACAACTTTGTTGTCTTCTGCTTAACAATCCTCTGATGGGGGAGCCATAAGGTAAGACCAACGCCTTTTAAGATTAGGTACTTTAAGAAGCCTTTTTGCTTAGGTACTAGGAGAAAAAGAAATAAACCCTGGAGGAAAAACATTGCAAGAGAGGAAAAAACCCCACTTTTTTCCCCTTAGAGCCAGGTAATGCATGTTCTACTATACCAAACTCTACACTAAAGCTGAAACCATTATGCGATAATGTTTGTAGAGTATTTTTTAACATAGTCTTTCAGGTATGAATAAAGACATTCTGATGGGGAAATGCTCATTAATTTAATACATTTTAGGATTTTTTAAAGCAACCTTCTGTGTACAGTTCTGATAAAAGACTTCTTGTGAGTATTTGTATGTGGATTTCTCCTTGTACTTTTTTGAACTTCAGTTATAAGCTTCTAACCTCCTTTAGATGGTATAAAAAGGAGTAAAACACTTTGCAAATACATAAACATGCATAGTTCTGACTCTGTATCCATAAATCAGCACTTTTCCATATAATAAAGGGAAATTTCTCAAAAGAGGCCTAGAAAGGAGGTGATTGTTGAGGAGGTACCACCACTATCTCCAGGGATCAGTGTGAAGTACTTTTAGAAAGGGGACAAGAGCTACTTCAGTGGCTCTGAAGGAGAGGTTCTCTCTGTAAGTAGGTCTGGGTGGGGGTAAAGGGCAGACACGTGGTGTGGTGCCTAACCCCATAAGGTGCTAAGAGTGGCTTTCCCACCCTCCTGGCAGCCAAGCATGCATGTGCCTCACAAGTCAGGAATTGCAGTCCCCAGGCAAGCTCCTGCCACAGGCAGGGGCAAGGAGCAGTGGGGTGGGAGCAGCACTTTGCCAAAGCACCCATGCTGGAGCCTGGGGCTGCCTGGGAAGGAGGATGCTGCCAGCGTGGTGAGGAGGGGCCCACAAATGGGAGAGGCAGGGAAATTCCAGAGGGTAAAAGTTATGCCAAGAAGATGTGGGGACACCTCAGGGCATCTGCAGAAAAGACTTGCCCCTCCCAGAGGCTATTATTACTATTTATTAGTTCAAGGGCAAAGAGCACAGGCTCTCCTATGCCTCTCCTCTTACCCCAATGGTAAAGAGCTGCCATAAGCCGAGTTAATCTTTAGCAAAGAATACTTCCGCCTATTTTTCCTGAGAACTTCATCACAGTGATAGTGGTGGCTGGGTCTCCCCTAAGCACATGCAAAGGGGGAGGCATAAGTCTTCCCTCATGAACTCTAGAGATACTGCCAAAATAGCCTCTGACATAGCATCTGGTGCACAATGTGCCAAGAGGAAATGCTCCTCTGCCCCAGAGTCCTCCCCTGAGTTTGCAAGAGTTCAGATTTTGCCACATAAGCACAGGAGGAACTGGTATTTAAGTATTTTATTTCAAAATGGAAGTGTAAAGTCTTTGTAAGGCCTTTGGTTACAAGGCAGAAATTGCAGGGTTCTCATCAGAAGTGGGTTCTCAAAAGTTTTTTGCAAAGCAAATGATAGCATAAAGCTCACCTCCTCAGAGCTCATCCAAAGCACTGTTGCTCTGGACACACCATAGTGGGATTCATCTCATCCAGAAACATTGCAGGATGCAACCTGGAGAGGAGATTTATCATTTCTTCAAATACACTGGCAAATTCTATAGCCCAAGTAGGGAAGTTGCTTGCAGTAATGTTGGGAAAAATCCTATTTTTCTGTGCAAAATGGTATTCTACCATACACACATGCACATACACGTCTCCAGCTGTTCATTACTCCACTAAGCCAGGAAAGCACATGGACCATTATCTATCCCCATTCTGCCATTAAGTTAAGCATCATTTTCTCCATTCAACTGCATTGGCAGCAATGGAAGTGAAAGTTTTTTGAAAGGATGACTGTTTGGCATCCATACTGTCCTTGCAGTGTCTTTTGTCAGCAGACACGGGGTGGTGGGGCTGATGCATCAACAGAGAAGAGTAATACCTTAACTGCATTGGGATGTATGCCCTAGGAAGCACTCATACCACAGGAAAGTACCAGTGCTGGCCCTCAGGGCACTCTAGAAAGAAAGTGATCTGGGGAGAGGAGAATCCAGATTTAAGCAAGTATGTGCAATGGTGATCTAGTGAGAAGGCAGCTAAAGATGGGATTATGGTGTTTTCCCCTTGGCCATAGATATCTATGTGGTCAAATGATGATATTATAGTTCTATGAAAGCCATGCATAAATATCTATTTTAATAAAGAAGTAATCTGCATTAGAATGGGAAAACTTAATCGGAAATCAGATGATAGTTTTTAGATAAATCTTATTTTGATTTAATGCACTGCAGCTTTCATTTGCTGCACAGTATTTTATTTAGGTGGTGTTTAAAAGCTCCCATGACAGACCAGGCATCTCTTTTGCACAAACACAGACTCACAAGATTCCCTGCTTGGGCTCTGGGCCATTTTTTATCTTGTATATTTTCTGTTGCAGTGTTGAGGAAGTATACACATGCAGAAGACACCATTTGGTCTGTAACAGTGACAGCGTTGCTGAGACATATGAGGAAAATTCACGAAAATTTAGGTCTGAGATAATGCTGGAATAAATACAGTCATGATCCACAATAAACAAACAGGTTTGAAGGCAAGAATTACCAGGGGTCTTGCAATTTCACTGCTGGCATGTTAATTGGATTGCATAAATGATGGTAAAAATAGTGCATAATAGCAGTAAGTATGTAACCTCTGGCAGAAAGTAAAAGATGGCATGCAAAGCACCAGAAACCAGCCGGTAGTTCTTCAGTTCAGCATAGACATTGTCCTTCCCACACAGGAACAGTCCCTCAAACTGGCTGAAATGTGCTGTACCTCAAACCTATTGCAAAGACATAAAATCTTCATTGGAAGCAAATTTCTGCTTTGTCTTTCATTCTAGTGAGAAAAGTACTATTGCAAAAGTCCACTTCTCCTTTAACCACCATCCATAAATGCTTTTAATGATACCACCTTTCCTGGTATGACATTGTTCTGGTTTCAGCTGAGACTGAGTTCGTTCTCTATTAGCCAGGATAGCGCTGTGTTTTAACTTTAGTATGAGAATAATGCTGGTAACACACTGGTGTTTTGAATCGTTGCTATGTAGGTGTAGTGCTTACACGAAATCAAGGACTCTTCAGGTTCCCACGCCCTGGCAGGCGCACCAGAAGCAGGGAGAACACAGCCAGGACAGCTGGCCCAGGCTGGACAAAGGGATGTTCCCTGCCGTATAGCATCACACTCTATATATAACTGGGGAAGTGGGATCGTTTCTTGGAAACAGACTGGGCATTGGATTGAGGTGTGGTTTTCCCCTTCTACCTGTGGTGAGCTATTACATTTGCACATAATTTGTTTTATATGTTATTGTTATAACTATTATTATTCTCTTTGTTATCCTATTAAGCTATCTTTAAAATACTGTCTTTAAAACTGTCTAAAAACCCATGAGGTTTCCCCCCACCTTCCATTCTCTTTCCCATCCCCTGAGGGTAGCAGGGCTCAGTGAGTGGCTGCGTGATGCTTAGTTACAGGCTGGGGGTAAACCACAACAGATATAAACTTCAGTCACTTAAAAGATTATGAATGTCTCAGGTATCACAGAGAACATTTTCTCCTGGCAAATGCCACCAATAAAAGGATAGAGGATAGGGAAACAGATTTACAGTCAATAAATGTTCATTTTTCTTTTGGTAGGTGTTATGAACCTCTTCAGATGGTTAAAAAAAATTAAATTAAAA
Source organism: Zapornia atra (assembly GCA_013400835.1). NCBI lineage: Eukaryota > Metazoa > Chordata > Aves > Gruiformes > Rallidae > Zapornia > Zapornia atra. The sequence continues at coordinate 9,729 of VZTU01018149.1, forward strand.
GTAACTCTTGGGCAAAGGAAAGTTCCAATACAGAGGAAAAAAAAAATCTTATTTCTACCAGGTCTCTGAAAAATTACAAACAGTAAAGCATGTGGGATAGAAGCCATTTTCCCCTGTTACTGTTTATGGACAATATCCCACAGACATGACCAATGCTGAGCAGAAAAAAACTGTAAGTATATCTAAAACATACTTGATTAATATACCTGTAGCTCAAGTTTAAACTGTATCAATCAGGTTATCTGTGAGAAATTAATTTTAAGTACTATTTGTATATGGCCCTTTGTAGGAGGTAAAATGCTAAACTTGCTTTTCTTGAATATCTGTGACAGTAAGATCACTCTAATTACTGATAAAGAACGTTATCATAGAATTGATTTATTCATCACAATCACCTCAAAATTAAAATAACAAATTATGAAAAATATAAAAATTATCTCTGCCAAATAATTTCCAGTAAGAATTTTTTGAGATTTCCCTTTTGCAATAGCTCTTTTGTGAATGCAAAGCATTTTTTGTATATGTAATGGTGCTTATAAAATGGGCAAAATTTTTAATTAATTGTTCATTTAGACATGGTTTTGGAATCAATTTTCAACAAGCTGGATTTCTGCAGATTATTCCCTCAGTGCTGTTCATGACATACAGTATTACTAAATGTCACAAGTCACCCTAAAACATCACGTATTGTACACTGTAGATTATTTACTTTGCCAAGTCTAGGTTTTTATTTCTTAGCTTTAGAGTTTGGAAGCAATCCCAAAGGTAATAGGGAAGTTTGTGAACCTTCTCTTAAATATGGCTCTTCACTGGCTCCCTTTCTTGTTTTCTTGGCCTCTCCAGGGACACATAATCAGTACAACTCATGTGGTCCTTGTGCAGTTGTGTACCAGCCTCCTCAACGTTTTACATTTCAGCCCCCCACAAATTGAAGAGGCTGTTTTAAAAACTAGGCTTTTTCTTTCCTTTACAAAGTCTAGCTACTTTACATGAGCAATGAAGCTACATGTGAGTGCCTCCAGCTCTCCCACATCTGCAAAACAAGGTGCTATAAATAAGATGTCATAGGTTGCCTTGTTTTTTGTTGCCCAAAACAAATTTCCAGAAAGCAAATAACCGTAACAGGTGTTTGCTGCACATACTGTTTCTCTATCATTACACAAAGAAATTCGTAATACACAATTTTAAACAAAAATCCCCAAGGGGAGTGGTTATGCAGGGGTTTCACAGACCCACCTCTCAAGCCAGTCAAGGTCCCTCTGGATGTGATCCCTTCCCTCCAGCATGTTGACTACACAACTTGGCGTCATCAGCAATCGTGCTGAGGGTGCACTTGATCTCACATCCATGTCTCTGATAGAGAATTTAAACAGTGCCAGTCCAAATAGGACAGCAGACTTCACCAAAGCCAACCAAGTCCCACACACATTGTCATAAAGTGAAAGCAATGTTAAAATTATTTATTTATTCCTACCTGTGCCCAGATGTCACAAGTGCTGTTGTCACATCTCTCCTAACATCCCAGTCCCCTCAGTACAGTAGTCCTGTTGGGTGGTCACTGTGAATGTGATGTAGAAGTATTCCAGAATAACAAAGAAAATGTAAAATGAAAGCCTTGGTACATTTCTGCCAGAAGAGCATGTGACAGTTACTGAGCAGTAAGTATGAATAGGGATTTTGTATAGTCCCTGCAGAAGAAGGGCCCTGTATTCATTTGGAGTTTGTTTTGTGGTGTCAATTGACTCCGTAAGGGAAGAAATCATCTCCCTGGTACTGTGCTGCCAAACCACATCCAGCTCTGACAACAGAGAAGGCCAATGAGGAAGGAAAGTCTCAGGGACTGGGGCGCAGGAGAACACAGAGAAGGGGACTGGGAAGGACACAACCCAAATTGATGTAGCAGACCCAAATAGAGTGTTAGCTTTGGTTTGGGAGGGATGCATTGTTGTTCAGTGAAAAGGGCATCAGGTGTGAAGTCAGAGGGCCTGGATTACATATTGCACAGCGACTCTTACTGTGTGCTGCTTTGGGTCACCTCTCTGTGCTTCTGTTTCCCATCCCAAATCTGACAACCTAATCTGGCTCTTAGGGGTCACTTTACTCACCGACAGCATCACACAGAGCAGACCTGACTTTCACCCACACTTTAATAGCAAATAGGGGTAATCAGTGCTCTTCTGGCAGTGTGAATTCTCCTGTGGTAAATGTGGACACAGGATTTGCAATGCCTTGCTCTGCTGTGTTCACTCAATTTCTGTTCAGGAATAGAAGTATTTACCAAACAAATAAAGACTGAAAGCAGAAGAAAAAATATTTCTGGATTTCTTGCTCATGGTGGAATTCACTGCAACCAGAAGAAGCAAGCACAAGATCTAATAGGTACATTTAATTTTTCTTATTAAGATTTTGAGGCTTTTAAGTGATTCATAAGCCTTTTTCTGACGCCATGCAGTAAGGAAATCTTCAGCGATTCAGCAATTCCTTTGAAGAACTTAAGTAATAAGTAAGTAGGTGAACTGGTGAGTCTGTTACACTCAAAATATTGTTCATGGCCAAAAAGGAAGCACAATTTTACATCTAAGTAAATAAAAAAAATTGTTAGCATAATGGAAAGTTTAGCAGTGTAATTCTAGAATTGTTACTAGCCTAGATTTAATTATTACAGAAATAGAATAATAATGCTTTTAGAGAAAGTCTGGATGATAGTAATAACACAATTAAAATTGTAACAGATGCAGTTCTTAGTATCCATCCTTTTTCTTGGGGTAATGTTCACCCTTCCACTGCTCCTTTGGGTCCTGAAGTCAGCAGTTTTGGCCTGCTGGAGAGGGTAACTCCGTAAGTCATCAACCTCTGAAGTCTCTCTTTGGGAGGTTGTATTGATGCTGTGGGTTTCTTCTTCCTCCCTCTAGGATCCACCTGGGGCCATTTTATGTTTGCTAACACAGCAATACACCTTTCTTTTTCTTCCTTGGTCTGAGCTGCCACATTACATCAAAATTTAATAAATGTGATTCCATCTCCATATTGGAGATACTGTTTCTTTGTTCCCTTATCTATCCCTAAATCCAGATCTGCATTTATTTAAGTGACAGCAGAGAAGTTGCTTATAGCCATGGGGTCTCCGGTGCCCAGTCTGTAGCCTGTCCCTTGTCGTCCTGTACCTGTCTTCTCCACTGCACCCTGTGCCTCCGCTTCTCAGGGCCTCTGCTGTTGCACCAGATCTGCATTTGCCTCTGTCCTTGTATTAGAGTTGTAAACTTCTCATTCTACATAGAATAACTGCTTGTTTCTTCTACCTATATGAAACTGGGGTTATACCATGCAAGGATAAAGAAAATAAAACAAATTAGCTGTAGAGACTCAGTCCATTAGAAAAATGGCTGTTAGGGCCAAACTGAGTAAAACAAAGCTGCAGGGAGGTGAAGAGAGCAAGGCTGACAGGGCCCAGTCCCATGGCCGCACAAACACCATACAAAGCTGCTCGCAGGTGGTAATGTTATCCAGCTCACTGCAGCAAGCAGTCTTTCTTATTCAACAGCTTAAATCAGAAGGGGCCTTTGGACATCAGCTGGTCCAACCCTCTGCTCAAAGCAGGGCCAGCTTCAGTGGCCTTCAAAAGACAGCAAGGGCTCTGCTCTTCAGAGATGTTCTTAACATTGCTTTTCTCACTGAGATAAAAAACAGGGTACAGTTTAACCCCAGCCAGCATCTAAGCACCACACAGCTGCTTGCTCACTTCTCCCTCTTCCCCTGTGGCATGGGGGAGAGCATTGGAAGGGTGAAAGTGAGAAAACTTGTGGGTTGAGATAAAAGCAATCTAATAATAATGATGATGATGTGATGATGTATGGAAAAGGGCAGAGGCATGGGGTGGATAGCAAACAGAAAAATAAAACACAAGAGAGACAAGTCAATGAAAACAATTGCTCACCACCAAACAACTGATGCCCAGCCAGACGCCAAGCAGGGCCCCCCCAACCTCTCCCCAGTTTTATTGCTGAGCATGATGTCATATGGTATGGAATATCCCTTTGGTTCAGTTGGGGTCAGCTGTCCTGGCTGTGTCCACTCCTAACTCCTTGTGCACCCCCAGCCTACTCACCAGTGGAGTAGTGTGAGGCAGAAAATGCCTCGACTCTGTGTGAGCGCTGCTCAGCAATAATGAAAATATATTTGTGTTTTCAGCACAAATCCAAACCAGCCTCAAACTTGCTACTATGAAGAAAATTAACTTTATCCCAGCCAAAACCAGCACAGGTGCTATTGGGTAAATGAAGTCAGAGGAAAAAAATCTTGAAGCACCCCTAAGTTAGCTACATCAATAGCACTTTGAAAAATGGGTTCTACTGAATAGTCATGATTTTAAAATAATTGATTTCAACATTTAAAATTAACTTTCTCTAGGCAGCTTCATTGTGCACTACTCTCCTGTAGCCTGAGCACTGCCAGAATCAGATATAATTGGTATGATATTATTTTAATTGAGCAAGATGGAGAAATAAGAACCTGGGCAAGATATTGCTGGCATATCTTTCTAATTCATCTTCATCCAGCAAGATTGCTGATCAATTAAGAAGCCATTTATCTGATGATGCTACACCTATTCCTGCTGCAGAGCAGTTCCTCGCTGATGCTGAGGAGCACTGGGATCCCCAGAGACTGAAGCATGTCTGATTGGGTGAAGCAGGAAGCAGCCTTGGGGAGACCAGGCAAATGCGAGCAAGGAAGAGGACAGGCTACTGACTCTTTGCTCCTTGAGGCCCATGGTGATGGGGCAAAAAACCTGTTGGTGCAAAGTCCTGTACATTGAGGCTCAGAGAAAGCAGCTGTATGTATATACTTACCTCAGAAGTATGTGTTTTAAAGGAATTTACTCAATGTGTCAATCTACTTAGATGAAAAAAATGGCAGGGGTAGTGGTGTTCTATTTAAACATTCTCGTTGGTTGCATTTCACCAAGATTTATATCCTTAAGTATGTCATAGAGAGGTTATTTGAGCAAACCAGCCAGTGGCTGATGGCAGAGGTGAAAAAGAGCAGAGGCCTCCTGCAACCCTGCCTGTTGAGCTGCCACTAGGCCACTGTGACCTTTTATCTGTCCCAAGGAGAGTACTCCGTATTTCAAAAATAAAAGCGAGTTCAATATGGCAAAAGTAAGATAAAGTTCAAAGGCTGTGTGTTGTAGTGGAGCAAATACAGACTAGAAATTAACTTGCAAGCAGTAGTGGCAATTAATCATGGAAGAGCTTTAGATGCTGCGAGCTCTCCAACTCTCATTTATAAATAAAATTGTCTCCTAAGAAATATGGAGCCATTTGGAAAAGAAGTCATTTGGGCAAGTGCTGTGACCCATATTGTTTACAATGTAAAATTAAAACTTTCCAGACACACAGCCTATAAATTGATCTATACATTTCCAAACCCTTGAGTGGCAAAGTGATGTAGACACTATTTGATCTCAAGTTAGTAATTAATTTGATCTTTTATTAACTCATGGCAGATTTTCTCATAATATGTCCCCATAATTGAAATGACCATGTTCTGGATATACTATTTGCAAATATACTATTTGGAATATTCCAGGAAGTGAAATTACTCTGTTTCTCACTCTTTTTTTTTTTTTTTTTAAGTAAAACATCAGACTTATTAACTTTTTCAGTTAACTTATGACCTTCTTAAGTTTTCCTATTTCAGACTTCCTGTAAGAAAATGTGAATATGTCAGCCATCAGTGCTGTGAATCTCAGCCTAAACCAAGTAAGTGTGCAAAGTCCTGACTGATTTATGGTAATGCAGAATTTTTTTCATAACCCCAAATGAATCCTGGTCTTTCTTCTTAATGCAATTCTTTGTTGTCCTTAAAAGTTATCCTTAAATGACCTGCAGGTAAATAATGATGTGTTTGCCTGTATAATCAAGTTCATGTTAGGTAAGATGATAGCGGTAGGCCTAAATTTCTCAGCTTTGGACCTCAGCCAGTTTATTTTCAGTTGTCCAGTAGCCTACACTAGGAATGACCAAAATTTTGATAACAGACCAGGCAGCTGGTTCTAATGGTACATTGTGCAGGCCTACACTGCCTTGAAGAGTTTGGGATTTTTGTTGAAAATAATGTCGGTATTCTAATATTTTCCCTCAAAGCCCTATCATTCTGACACATTTTTTCTGCAGCAAATAGCTACACAAACACATCTTGTAAATATTTTTTCTCACTTTTGACTGCATCAGAATACAAGTAAGTGAATAATGCTACTTGTGACTGTACCACTGGATTGTATGGATATGGGCTGGACAAGCGTGGATTGGATTGAATTGAAGAGAAGCAAGCGTATGTGATGAGGTTCAAACTTGGATGACCATGAGGTAGTTTGGCTGAGACCAAGAGAGAAAGGGGTCATCTGGTGCATATTGGTGGAGGGAATTGTCAGGGTGCAGAAAGATTCAACTGGGCAATGTTAACTCAATGGGTAAGAGCAATGGACCTCCCCCATTTCAGGCTTGGTTCCAGATTTGTAAAGAGGGTTTTGCTTCATCCCCACCATTTATTCTACATACATTTGTGAAAGCCTTTGCTTTATTACTTGAAGTGGTGATATATCACACACTTGACTTGCAAAGGAATCAGCCCCTTCTTTATGTCTGCCTTGCAGGGCTCCTCCGAGAAGTAGCTCAGCCATATCTGATGATGATCTATCTGAGGAAAACCTTTCCCAGTCCCACCCTTCTGTGTATCGATACGGCAGCAAATTAAAAACTCAAAGCCTCTGGCATAGGGGTAGCTGTTTCAGATGCAGCAGAAACTGAAGATACCTCATCCTATCTTACTTTGATGTTAATCAGATATCAAGACATTGGCAGGTTCTTCAGCACTCTATCCAAACCAATGATGTAATTTCTACAGGTAGGCTTGAAGCCCTTGGCAAACCGGCCCTGTTTGTTTCTGCAGTGCTTATGAGCTCTGTTATTGCTATTCCTGACTGAAAATCAAGGCCTGCAGAAATTCAGCTGATGTTAGAGCCAAATGCAGAATTCTGGAGCTGTCCACTGCTGGGCACACCATGACCTCAGGAATACACATATCTTCTGCGCTGGAGCCACCATGCCTAAACACCATAGGTATCTTTTTCTGAAGAGTCACTTTGTCCAGCTAAAGTCATAGCAACCTCTGTAAGAGTTTATATGTCAAAATGTAAGCTTAGTTGAAATGCCAAGCATGGACATACCCCTGGTGGGTCAAGAGTCTCATCTTTTCTCCCCTTTCTTCTCTCAGAAAATACTCATGGATTACACAGTAGTCCCAAAGCCCCCTGAACCTATTCTCCATGCCAGCTCATGTATGCACATGAAGAGCTTCTCATTTCATGCCTTGTCAATGTTGCATAACTTTTATCAGACACATGACTTTATAGATTAACATGTAACAATTAACTCATCATCTCTATTAAACAGCACTGTACCATGACCAGAGGCACCAAATTCATGTCTGATTCATATCTGCTCAGAGACCCAGCCTGGTCTTCAGTGACTACTTCTATGCAGCTTTTTTTCATTTGTGCTGTCACTTAATTCTATACTGTGCTCCCTCATAGCCAAACTGGAAATGGATTTTCCATTTTCTTTATGCTTTCTCCAAAAGAAATGGTAATTTACTTAAAGGCAGCTTTTCTGTAACTAATTACAAAATTCAATACTGTAATGATACGATAGTCTGCAAAAAATCACATACTCTGCACCATACATACACCAGAAGAGTGGCTCTGCAGGGATGTGGTAAGCAATTCAGGCTTCTTGTATGAAAGAAACTCAAACAAGATAGAAATTTGTTACCTGCACATCATCTAAATTCAATAGCAAACAAATGCATGGCTTGCCTCCTTGCCTGCATCTGGGCGTGTAGTGCTGTTTAAGAGATCCCAGGATACATGAGACACCCAGGTGCTGCTGACAGGTATTACACGTGGGAAGTCTGTCATGCGATTTGAGGATATGACAAACCTATAGCCAGGGATGAGATGCGTATCCTGTAGTAATCTCAGGTAGCACTAGACAACTGTACAGAAGCAGCTGAAATGACACCTCTATGTCTATAACAAAGCATGTTACTAAGGGTTTTTTCCTAGTTGACATGTGTCAGCTCATGGTTTGCATCCCAGTGCTCATCATTATATAAAGCAATTTGCATAAAGGTTTGCTAAGTGTTAAATCAGGATCAAAAATTCAAAGTAAAAATTGCTATTTAGCTGAAGATTTATTTCTTGTTATTTGTCTTTTCTCCTCCTCTTTATTCCTAGTGGCAGCATCAACTCTTTCTGTGCCTATACAAAACCTGGAAGGTGGTGGGGGAGGTGCTAGTGTTCCTCTCTCAGTGCAGAGTCACACAAATTCCCAGTGTGCTCATTGCTCAGAAATGGCAGGCATGGCAGATGCTTACATGCAAGACCAAGATGGAAATAAATGGAAAACTTTACATAGCTATAAATAGGCAGAGCTATTATTTAAGCTTCCACATATAGGAATTATCTGCCTTAAGGAGGATCTTCGGTATGAAAATTCTCTAAAGAGGATAACTGGAGAGGCTCCAAATTATCTTAGCCAAGCAGCAAAAGCTGGTAGTTTTTTGTTTAAAAGATATTGGGGAGGACCCCAAAAAAGAACAGTAACACCTTTCTGAAGTGTGATAAACACAAGGAGCTTAGACAGTTGAGATTATCAAAGATAGTATGGGCAACCCTATTTCTATAGGGAGAGAACATTTTTCACAGTAGTAGCTACCATATCTAACAGCAATATGCAAGAGTGAAGCTAGAAAAACTATGAGGTACAAAATTTAACTGTGGAGTTGATTAACAACTGGAGGACCTCAGTGAGGGCTGTGACAGATTATCCACCACCTGAAGTCTTTATATCAAGACTGAATGTCTCTCTCAAACCATTTTGTTATTTTCTTTTGAGATTACTGTACTTCATACAGAAATCACTGGGAGAAATTCTGTGGTCTGCATTTTGCAGAAGGTGACAACATGGTCCATTTTGATCTTAAAACCTATGAAAAAGATCAGCCAATTTCCTGCTCTGTAATTAGAAGTCAGGTCAGAGAGTATAAATGAAGAAACATGATTAATCCAAGAAGAACCATATCAGTTTCCTTACAAAAGGAAATATCAGACAGTCTTGCCATTGCTGTCAGTCTGTTGCTGGATGGCAGAAGATCAAGCACCGTGTTTATATAGCATCTATCACAAAAGGAGGCTAATCTCTAAAAACATAGGTGCACCGATGGAAAACTGGTAGTCTGAATAAAGGGAAGCATTGTCCTTGGGATTACTGCTGAAATACAGCTACAGAGGAGTTTCCTGAGGCCTTCAGTCTCCAGGTTGGCAGTTCATGAGAACACCAGCTGATTGTTAACTTATCAAATTGAAATTCTACATATTTAATATATATTTGACTGATATTCTCATTCTTTACCATTTCAAAGACCATGGGCAAGTTTAGCTATTGATTTCTGTGGAAACAGGAATTGACTCTTCAAATATGCTTAGAAATGGAAACCTGAGTGTGATCCTGGTTTCTTTGCCACTTGAGACAAGGTTCAGTAGAAAGGTTTCTGGATCAAAGAAGTAAGAATCTGGTCCCATGCTTCAAGTTTAATTTTGAAATCTTCATAACAGAAATAAAAGCTGTATCGTTGTCTGGGAGATGACAAAGATTAAGAAAACAACCCCCTCCAAAACAAACAATATCATTACAATGGCAGAAAAAAGCATGTGAATAAAGCAAACCGGATCCAGCAAATGGAAACTCTACGACGCTGTAACATTACCTTCCTTCACTGAGCTCACCCAGTCTGACGTTCAAATAAATCAGGCAGGGCTGTGCTTGAGAGGGATTAGTTCACTGAAGGCGTCTGACCCGGGGTCAGAAGCTGAATGATAAACTGCATGGCTCCAGGCACTCGCCTCAGGATTGAGCAGCAACCTGCATGGATATGCCCTGCTGAAATGCATCCAGATGATCTGGTTCATCAGGTCAAAATGATCCTGGCTTCCCACCCCACCCTGCATCCCACCTGGCTTGCCTGTAAGCACGGCTGACTGTTCTGTTCCTCCAGGTTCCCTGTGGCATGGAGTCGAGGCAAGCTGGAGGAAGGCCACTGGTCGGCCCTCTGACAGGCACATGCTCCATTTCATGCGAGGCAGCAAAATAAACACAAACGTGGCGTTTTCAGAAAATCTGCTCTCTAAGTCAACATGAAAATCCCTGCTGACGTCAGCAGATACAGGCTTAAGTTGGTGCTTGTCGCTTTTAAGACTCATTCACCTATCCTTGTAGGTGGCAAAGCAGGACACCCTGGCATGTACACATCCATCAGGTTCTGACACCGATGTGGAGACAGTAATGTGGAGATCAGCGTCAGCACTCGGGTTTAGCCGGTCTTGGTTCTCCTCCAAACCAAATACAAAGCTGAGGAACAAACCAGTCAGGGATCTGCAGAGCTTGGTACCAGAGGAAGGTGACCTCCTGCAAGGTCCTAAGAGTCTGGCCACACTGCCTCCAATGGGAGATTCATGAGGGAGAAATGCCACAGAAGTTCAGGACCTGACAACTTTGAAAAATAAGGTGAAGATTCATCTGTCTTACTTCATTCATATCACAGAAGTATTTTTTTACCAATAATTTACATCCATTTTGATGTATTTCCTAGCTAGACATAAACAGTGAGCAGTCTTTTTCCTGCATGCATCCCTTTCCATTTTCTCCATGGTGAGCCCGACCACCTCCTTGAAATAACAATATTGAGAGGACAGTTGGATCCAGCAGTGACTTTCCGTGTATTTTCTCACAGTGCACAGATAAAAAGCCAAGTATCATCTCTTCACTTGAGCTACCTCGGGCTGTTCAGGGTAGTAGTTGTTGGGACAGTTACACACAAGCTCCACCCTGCATTCCTCTCAAGACAGGCCAGGCTCTCCTGTCCCTCCTCCTCTTACCTTTCTCATGCCCTGGAGAAGCCTCTCTGCCTGCCTTCTCTGCTCCCACACCTGACCTGAATCCTTGCCCTTCTCCCCATACATTATGCCAGATCCCACACCCAGTGTAAATGTCCTTCCTTTCCTTTACACAACTGTGAGGGAGGCTGCAGGCATCCCAGGCTGGAAGTCTTTCTGCAAAGCAAGCATAGCTAGAGCTGAATGCTGTAGCAACCTCTCATGTGAAATCTGATCTTCACATGCAGTGCTCTAGTGTGGTCACCTCTGTCGAGGTAGCCCCATGTTTCTGAGAAATGCGTGCCCAGGTGTTTGTGCAGAGAAGAGCTGGCTTCCCTTCCCCATGCTGAGGCATGGCTCAGGGAGGTGAATGTGCTGCTTCCCCAGCAAGATTTTTCTCATGCGGCTTCATACCGTGACCAGGTGTGAAACTGGGTCCTGGGAAAAGCACTTAATAGAAAAAAACAGCACAATTAAACCTTCACAAAAAGAAGAGTAGGCATTTAAGTTACTGGTGTGGATTAGCTCTGCCAATGGTCCCTGGAAATGCCTGTGTGTCCACTTTGTCACTGGAAAACACAGCAATTTTGTTTTAAATTGCCCTAAGAGTAAGGAACAAAATTAACTGGGGTGGGCAGGTGTATTAGTGAATGGGATATAAGGAAGTTAGCACAATTGTATGACACTGAAACATCAGAAGGCATCCTTTTACACAATATTACAAAGAAATTTCAACAAGGTGTAAGATCCGTGCCAACCAGCATTGCCCCAGAAGCTCTCATTACAGCACCTGCACCAACTGCCTGGCAAGGAGCTCTGCAAGACTTTCAGTTTCTCTAATAAGAGCTTGCTCTTGCCAGCTGCTGAGCATTCCAATCTTCTGTCCCCTTCATCTGAAGACAAGGAAAGTCATATCTGCATGACAAGAAGCTTTGGCAAGATGAGAGGCTTTGAGGGCCAAAACGTTCCTCACAGATCATGTTAAACATTTACACATTTAAAAAAAATAACAATCCAGAACTTTGAAAAATCAACAGCTCTGTGTCCTGACATGTAAATCTCCTTGTTTTCTTCCCCCCTCTCTTGATCTGGGTTTTAAAAACATGCTGGATTGTAGAAAGCCATTCCAACCCTGCTTAATGAAAATGCAGTCTGTGGAATGGAGGGATTGTGGCTGAGCTGTGAAATACGGGATGTTCAACCTCTACTGCTGCCATAACTGAACTCTTTGGCATAAATTGGACAAAGCAAAAAATGTTGCCTAAGGAAGCATCTTGATGAAATGCCTGGAGGAGAATCATGCGTGTCATGAATGTTCTTGTCAAGATCACTCTGAAGAATCTGAGGCAATCGGTGGATTCCTAATTTTGAAATTATCATGTCAATCTCAGGATACAGAAATAGTACTAGGATGGTAAGACTGTGCTACAGGCATCTATTGTATGGAGCATCCTGTGGCATTCAAATCATCATGCTTTCTGTAAACACTGAGGGCATATTTGATCTGTGGATTTTTTTGACCATTTAAAGGTTTGATAGTGGCCCAGAATTTTTTGTGTTGCAACTGAGAAAGCAGCTTTTCCAGAGTCATTCAAAGCAGAGACTACTGTGAGACAAGTGGGTTTTTGAACACTCTTGCTACTTCTTCCACTTACTGACTGAGGAATACCATTGACAGGGATATGGTGAACATCAGTCAAAATCCTGGAAGACCTAGATTTCACAGATGATATCTGAATCATTGGCCACACGTGATGGCGTGTAACTGAAAAGACTGACAACACAGGAGGGAACTGAAACAAGCAAACTTACAAAGCAGGAAGCTGATAAAGGCAGTGCAGATAAAAAGGATACTGAATAATGTAGCAAAATACCCAGGCTGCAAAAGTAGAGTCATTCAGGCTGGAAACTTTGTGAGCTGGTCCTAGAACATAAAAGGAAATAGTAATTCTGGGACTGGAGGAAAACCGGTAGCTTTTACTGTTTCATAGTGCTGTGGAAATTAAGGTTAATGGAGAAATAAACTTCAATTCTGAACACAAATGTGAGAGGGAATTTTAGTGAACAGGTCAGAGACTGGGGACCACAAAGGAACTGATGAGAATATCTCTAAACATTGCTATTCCTCCAGCTAGCAGCAAGCCTGGGAGTGGAGTCTACAGGGAACAGAGGAAAAAGGAAGACCATAAAGGTTTATGCCGAAGAGGATACAGCTGGCTTGGAAAGACATCAAACAGCACTCTAAGACATAGATGAGTTAAGGATCATCTCAGAGGCCCTAAGTGTCTCCTAGGTAAGGAGTGTTAGCAGATTTGCTCCAGTATATCTTTACATAGGTAAATGTCTCTGATTACACTGGAAAATGGAGCTCTGTTAAATGGTTTACATGCATTCTCGCAAGGGTGATACTTAACTGTGCATTAATGATGCACTGGCTGCTTAACAGTTATCTGGTTGTTAGATATGACACCTGCAATATATGTAGATATATTTGTGCTCTGTACTGATGGCTACTGATGTCCAAAGCAGCTGTTGGGACAAAGACGCATTTCAACTTTTTCTTCCTCTGTCATGGCAGTGACCTTGCTCTGCTCCTCTCCCTTCTCTCTTCTCACTGACTGCTGATCATTCCTGTTTCTTACTTTGTTCCACACCACCCAAAACATTTATTTTTCTCAGCCACTTGTCTTCCCTTCACCCTAGCCACCAGCTTCCCCCACTGCCCTTACAGAAATCTTACTGTGGCAAAGAAGCAGGGACCACAAGGCTGACTTGAGGTTATATGGAGGAGAACAGACCCAAGAGGGGAAGAGAGGAAGGCACATGTATCTTCAGATGTGCTTTAAGAAAAGGATGTGGAAAACAGAAGCCACTGTCCTTTATGGAGGGACCAAGTTTCCCTCCTAGCAATCTACTGCAGAAAATGCTCTCAATATTTTGTATGCCATATGGGCACAAAGTTAGCTAGCAATGTTGGGGTGAGCTAATCAAAATAAACTATATAGAGCACACACATAGCTTTCGTGTCAAGACTCCTGTAGAGTGGTTGTACCACAAGTGGTTATCAGTCCAGGAATAAATTAACCATCTAACCAAAACACTATTTTTTATCATGCAGGCTATTGGAATGAGACAGACTTGGAATTACTGACATTTGGAAACTGTTTTTCAAAAGCATCAGCCAACAAATGAGGAACATCCAAGCCAAAGAGACGACGGAAATGTACAAAACAAATAATGCAGACGTTGAATTGCTAATTAATTAATGGCATCATAAACAAATTTTACTGCCTACCCTTTCAAAAAGTGTAAACTTATCTGAGTAAAAGTAACAGTCATGATAAACTGAAGTGAAAATTATTCTGGATATTGAAAACATAGAAATAAAAAACCCCTTAAAGAACATTTTTGCTTCACTTCCCATCTGACCGTTCACCTGAGACTGGAGCTGCAAAAACACCAAGGGAAAAAAAGGTATCTCCAGGGTAATAATGTATCAAAATGCTTCAGAAAGTTCTTAACATATATGGATAAGAACACAAAGTCCTCAATGTTTTCTCCAACTGTAGCTCCTAGTTATCCTAATATTCGCTCATCTTTAATTGCTAGTGACTTCACTCATGACTTGACACTTCCTGCCTCAAGAAGTTTTGCCAATAAATTAGTTGCACCAAGGTGGCAGTGACACAACATTTGTTCACGCAAACATTTGCCTTTAAACACACCATCATTAAAACACGTTTCTGTAAGTTGTAGTTATCTTACCTCAGAGTTGCACACAGAGTTAGGCTGTCTATTTCCTCCTGTTCTAAGCTCCAGGTCCCAGTGATTCCCAACTCAACCTCAAAGTGAATTATCCTTCAGCACAATTTTTTTGGACCACAGCTTTTGGCTGAAAATGCTTCAGGGAACTCTCAATTTATTATAAACTCACACAGTAAGGCAGGCATAGCATTAAAAGCCCTGCGGTGAGGTAAACCCAACCATTCCTTGACCCCGCTAAATGTAAGCTTGACATATGAAACTCTAGCTGTTCTCCCAGTTGCTTTGGCTGCTTCCTAACATATTTTCTGAGAAACAGCGTCTGATGGAAAATAGTTTCCTCATCCCACAAAACTACAAAATTTCAAAGTCTTTCCTATCCTGAGTTGGAAGGAGCCCAAGACCTTTTGAAGGACTTTGCAAAACCCACCAGCCAAGAGCCTGGTCTGAGGTGTTCAGCACTGATTGCCCTTCTCCCAGGGCAAGCAAGGCAGCCATTTGTCCTACCTGCCCCAAGGTGAGTGACACCATTAATTTAAAAATAAACAATTATTTCTCTAAAATGAACCATTTTCTAGAACAAGCACAGGAGCTTCCACAGAAACCACTGAAAAACACATTCTTATCACTTCCCAACAGAGAAAACACTCGGGAGGGAAAACAGCAAGTGTTGTTCTTTGGCCTGGAGCTGGCAGGAGGTGTTTCCAGACTTGGGCTCTTTCCTCATCCCAGAGGAGGACTCTAATCATCCCGCGGCTGGCTGCTTGTGGGAAAGGGACTAACGGGATGTTATGACCAAATCGCCTGTTTTATCCTTACAAGCACTTCTCTTTCTCTCTCTTGCTTAGGAGAACAGTGAAGAAGAAGGGAAAAGAAGAAAAAAGGAAAATAATAAAAAGGGATAGGGAAAAGGTTTGTTCAATATGTATGCTTGCTAGTAAAAAATTCTCAAGACTCAATTCTCAGAGCAGGCGATATCTGATGAAAAGCATTTGGTTGCAAAATTCA
The DNA here is from genome assembly GCA_013400835.1 of Zapornia atra. Lineage (NCBI taxonomy): Eukaryota > Metazoa > Chordata > Aves > Gruiformes > Rallidae > Zapornia > Zapornia atra. Next base: position 25,489 of record VZTU01018149.1, read on the forward strand.
TGACCAACCTAAGTTAAAAACTGCTATTCAGAGGTAGCTCTAACCCCCATAGATCTCACTGGGCTCCTCTGTGTTTGCTTTTCCATAACCCCTGGTAAATTTGCACAAGGTTTCAAGGTCATCTGCTGCTGTGCATGTGCCCTTTGCCAGCCTGGTTTCTATGACATATTCAGGAAGCTACGTGGTGACCTTTCCAGTCTGATTTCAGTAGCGGCTGCAGCCTGGGGCGAGACACAGCCTGTGTCCCCTCAGAGGCTGCCTCTCTCCCCCCGACCCTCGCCCTGGCCGTAGGAAAGGACATGGGAACACATCGCTGCTCTGAGCGGGATGGGGGCTGTTGCCAAGTGACCGCCCATCTCATGAAGCAATGCAGAGCTGCTGGGGCTGCCTGACCCTCCGGGACAATTTCTGACGCTTGGCCCATGGCATGCAGCGCCGGGGAGGATGTGATTTCTTGGCTTTGCCCCCAGCACACCCTTCCTGCCAATTTTTCTGCATTTGCATTCTGCTGGTGCTCCCAACAGAAACGGCACTGCTCCCATAACACCAGCCACACCTGCCGGTGGGTCACAGCGGCCTGATTCACAGCACAAACCCCACAGAACTTTGGCCTGCCCTACTACCCCTTCTACAGCTGACCTGGGGTGTCTCATGTGGTGCTGCTCTCTCCCAGGAGGATAAGAATTGAGCCTTTTCTGCTTCAGCCTCCTGTTCCCTTTGCCCCTCTCGCAGTGGCACCTTGTTCAAGTCAGCACTTTCGGGGAAAAAAACCTCCAGAAGAGTAATTTTAAAGGCTCTGTTGGTCACTAGTCTAAACATAAAGGGGACAACAGAGGAGGAAACTTAATTTGCAGCTTCTCAATAACAAAAAACTTTGTTGACCCTGAGAGAAAGAGGACCAGCAGGCAGGGTTTGTCTGGATGAACAGGGAGCTCTGCAGAGGAAAAAAAAAAAAAAAAAAGAGAACATCAGAGCACAATGGACTCAAGACAACTAAAGAGAGACAAAAGCCACAGTGGGATCAGCTGGTTGGCCATGGCTGAATTAAGAAGACCTAGCTGAAGAAACACAATTATTTTAGGCTTGTTTTTCATTAGTAGGTACAAACGAGTATGCATGGAAAGTAATCCCAACTCATTCTGCACCAGCTGCTATGAGGGAGTGCAGTAAGGACAGCTCAGGCACTGGTACAAGCTGTACCCAGCCCCGAGACATGGTCTATCCAAGAGCTGCTTCCACGAGCACTATTTCACATGCCAAAGGCAATGCAATTGCATGTGCTCTTGCTTTTCTTTCTCTTTTTTTCTTTCTTTCTTTTTCTTTCCTGTTTGTTCTTTTATTTATTAATCTATAACTTAAAAAAAGGATGACATCACTTAGTACAATGTAATTAGACTAAAAGAGGGAAGCTGGATTTACTAGGAGGAAATCCTGCTTTTGCTCTAATGCTTCCTGCCTGTTCTGGATATTCAAAAATGTTCAAAAAGATCAGAAGGAGAGAGTACCTGTTCCATCATCAGCATATTTTTCCTTAAAATCTCTGGACATCAAATTTACACATTTACTTTCCTAATCAGCATCGGTAAGCAAGGCATTATAGCCTTACCAATGGGTATCTAATGACATAAAAAACCACAACTTGCAGCACATCACACACATGATTTAGCCACTCTACATCCTCTGCAGGAGGTTTGCCCCAACCTCCTAGACAAATTTCAGTAGCGCTGTCCTGCTAGATCAGTCCACCTTTTACCTGTAGGAGTTTTCCTCCCTCAGCAATGCTGCTCCTATTTCACAGCGCGCAGATGCTACAGGTGAGCTATTCAGCTGATCTTGATCTCTTTTACCCATTGCATAGGTGCCACCTTACTGAAGAGGCTCCAATCAGGCGAAGCAAGGATGCACTAGGGATAGGGACTGAGGGAGCAGCGATTCAGCATCTTTCACAGAAATGGGTTGCACTATGGTGCAGCTTGCAGCTGGCTGCTCCTGTGACCTGTGGAGCCTTGGGATCTGTCTGTCTATCTCACCCATCAACAATGGGAGCTCAAGAAGACAACCCCACGCTGGTTTATGCATGGATAGCAATGCAGAGAAGGAGCACAGAGTTTTGCTCCAGCTGAAAAATCTTCCAGAAACAGGCAGGCAGCCTGTGATGAGTCAAGCCATGAGGTTATGTTAGGCCATGGTTCCTTTTCCAATCCCATAAACAGCCCAAGAAACTCCATTCATGTCATTCTCTCCCTGTACTCTGCATGGTCCCTTGCACAGGCACAGCACAGGGTCTCACCACGCTTGCTCTCAGCAGAGCTGAGCTATAGTGGTTGGTCTTTTCCAGAGGTATTTTCTGCTCCATGCCACCATGTGCTTTCCTCTTTACAGAAAGTTTTGGACAGGGTGAATCCTGTCACCTGTTCAGCCTGTGCTGCACTCTACGGTGGTGTCCCTCCAGGACCCACAGGCAGTGACACAGGAGAATAATCACGGGGACCGGCCTTCTCACACACCCCTTGCAGGGTGCAGCGGCCCCTGCACCACACGCAGGGTGTTTGCTGCCCAGGGGTGCCCTGCCCTACCTCTCTCCGCTCATGCTGCTGTGTGCAGTTCTCTTGTTGCACAGGAGAAAGCATTACCCTCAGGGTCCTTAGGCTGGGTTTTTTTAAGAATACATTGATTTGGACAAAGGAAGTCACTTTTTGCTAAAAACAAGCGATGACTGCGGTGCAGATCTAGCAGCAATATACATTTGGGATCATTTAATTTTAGGGCTCACTCTTGGAAGAATCGCTAAATATTCCAGCTTTCTAAAGGTTAAGATACAAGTTTGGTTGTGCTCCATTTAAAGCATACAGCTAATACATCTAATACATAGTCAAAGGCAAAGAGCTCTTCTTAAGGACCTTGGTTGCATGCAGATTTCTGCGTACTCTGATGTGCTAGCACTCTCCTGTTCCCCCCAGCCAGCAATAAGTCTCAATGCCTTCTGCTACTACAGTTCAGCTTCCTTCACTGGGCTCTCTGCTCTGCACCCTGACTAGTTTACACCCAGGAAAGGCAGGGCTCCTTGGGGGTAGGGTGGCTGAGCGGGGCTACAGTCTCTCTAATGTCTCTCTCTCCCTTGTGCCTCTGCTTTTGCAGAGCGGGGTGAGCCTAAACAAGAACATTTAAACTTGTTATGTTTCCACTACTAGGCTTATGAAGGCAGAAAATGGGATGTCCTCTCTAGAGCACTTGAAAATTCTACAGATGTAAAGTGCTATGGGGGAGCAGAAGAATGGAGTAATAACTGACTAGCTCTTTTCTAAGAGAGAGTGGTAAAATTGCTGGGATTTTAATTTGGGATGATAAGTGGAAATCATGATTTTTTTTTTTAGATTTGATTTTTTTAGATTGCCAAATTACAATAGCCAGTATTAAACTAGACTGCATAATATCGAAAAATTGTGAGAATAATGAGTGCAATGAGACACAAACTTCTGTGACATTTCAACTTGAAAAAACCCCACGTTGTCAGATCTTTTGGTGTATCTACAAACCCATCAGTGACCCATCAGCAGTGCCATGCATCAGTGATGCCCCAGGTTCTACCCCTCAAGCCTCGCTCAGAAGAAAATCATGGGGTCATACATTGTCCTCCACGTCTGTGAGCTTGACATCCAACATGTTCTAATGACTCAGAATGAGGTAGGAAACCAGGTGCAAATTAGGAAAAAAAGCAAAAAAAAGTTTTCCATATATGTCTTGCATTTTTTCTCTGGGAGAAGCATGTTCAGGTTCCTCTGCCAACCGTCAAGCTGGCAGTCACTTGTGTTGTGCAGCACTGAGCTGGTCTCACGTGTCACCGGGCTGGCCCTGAGCATGGGCAGAAAGTTGGTTTGTGTGTAGAAGATGGGTTGCACAGAGATTTTACTGAAGGTTTGTTCTGCAAGTGGTGTCAGAAGGCCGTTCTCTTTCTGTGTTCAGATGGCCTGCAATGTGAAGAAACTACTTTTCCACATAGCTAGAGGCTTACAATGGTCGCACAGATCATATAATATCATGTGAACCTAAAATTATCTTAAGGAGCTCCTTGTGATCCAAGTCTATGATAAAATAAAAATATATTCTGTAGTCTTCAAGACTTAGTGTGGCGACAGAAGACTGGACAACCAGGATGAACTCATGCTTCTCAGGAAAAGCTGGTCTTTAACCTTCAGTCCTGCACTTACTCCTTTCTGAAACTATACTTCAGTGGAAACCAGTTGCAGTTCTGGCTAGGACAACCCCATTTAGCATCTGTGGACTTAATGAGACTTTTTTTTTAACTAAGGCCCTTCTGGCTGGCGTGCTTGCCAGACTGTTGGGTCAGAAATAGATCCAGCCACAAGAGGGGTAACCAGCGTGGTCCTCATTGGATAAGAGCGAGTGTGTCTAGCCTTCATTCTAATTCAGTTCTGATCTTGCAGCTTCCAATCTGCACAGGGGAATACAATCTGAGCCTGAAAGGTCATCAGATGTGCTACCTCTGATTAAAACTCTGATCTCTCCGTTTAAGTTTTGCCCCTCTAGGGAAGGCAGGGATACAGCAACTGGCAATGGGCAAGCCCAATTAGAATGGCTTACAAAGTCTGCCTTGAGTGTGAGATGTGTCTCATGGCTCTTGAGAGTGGGATAAACCTCTGTTTCTCTGATTTAAAGCAATAATGGCAGTTATCCATGTTTTCATCAGCCTGAAGTGTGCACGGAATACAGAATAGGCAATACTAACCTGAAGTTGAAGCAGAAGCACTACATTTTCCTCTCTCAATCCAAACTGTGCCTTTCCATAACTGTATCTACAGTAACCAAGGGCTGAACATTCCTCTAACAACAATTAATGGAGTCCCATTGCAGAAGTATCCTGGATCAGTACTTCAAATCAAACCTCTATTGAATTTCTCCTGGTGGTGTCTTTCTTATTCTCTTCTTCTAAGCACAAGGTGAAAAGTTTTGGGTTTTTTGAACTTTGCTTTCTTACTAAAAATAAAACTAGCACAGATGAACTTCAAAGTATATGTAACGGAGTCTTATGTGATCAGAGGATACAGTGTTGACAGGGACTCTTACTCGATGTAAGTTGAGCGATGATGTTCTCAGCCAGTGCTAGTGGAGAGCGTGCTCTTGTTTGCAAACAGCATAATTCTGCTTTTAATTTGTAACATCAGTGGATCACTTCAAAGAAACAGAACTAATCTTAAATTCGTATTTGTAATCCCACAGTTTAGATCCATCAGCACATTTAAGTAAAATTTAATGTAAAAAAGACCACTGACTTTCATGATAAATCCTAATACAGAAGCTGGAAACATTAGGTCAAGATCAAAGGTGGAAACTGTATTTAACTTTAATGCCATTTACCATTTAAAGACTTATTAAAACACTTTCCAGAGCTGTGCCAGCCCAAGCTGCTGCCTAGGAGCAAACCTGCAGCTGTTTGCTTGTAGCACACACAGGAATTCTCCTGGTGGGACTTGGTGTTTCATCATTTCATAGTGGTTGTGTTCCACTGAATGCAAATAAAGTCAGTCATGTTTCTGTGATAAAGGCTGCCCCTGAGTCCCTACTTCAGCCCAGGTACACTGTGAACAGTAAGGAAGTTGTTCCCTGATGTGATTTTTACCGCAGAGGACTGGCATTACTGGCATGCTCCCCTGTATCACCGCCCAGCACCACCAGCCCCGCGCACCAGCGCTGCAGGGAGCCGGCAGAGACCCGTGTGTACCGGTGTGACAGCTTGCACGGCTGGCCCAGAGCCGCCACTGCACCACAGCGAGGTTCGTGCTGTATGCCGGCCTGACTGTACCTGGCCCCAGGAGGCAGGTGAAGAGGAGCACGGCTGCTATCTTACCCCACGGATTGCACTGATGGAGCTAGTGAGGCTTTCTAGGGCCGTTGCAGAAATGGTCTGTTGCTTTGCTGTCTCCATTGCTATACTGGAGAAAAGTATTTTTCCACTTTCCCATCAAAACTGTGGCTAGAAGCAACTGAAGGAGTTTGAGTCACTTAGTAACAGTGATGGGCATCAGATAAGAGCATAAAGCAGAGATCATTCTGCTTTTCCTCTGCATTCTCTGTCAAGCAATTCATTGTTTTCAGACACTTTCAAAGTTGTTTCATGAACTAAGACTTCCATGATCCTAATAATTACAGTACCTACAAAATTTTCATCAAAACCCCTTCAAACCAAAAATGATTTCTCTAATTAACAGAAACTTTTTTCTTCCCCAAATCATCCAAAGATCATTTCTTGGACGAATCTCATGGCTTCCACTTCCTTTTGGAGTTGCTGGCAAAGAAGCGCCTTCCAACACAAATCACCTGAAACAACATTACCATCTAGTGGAGAATTCGATTCACCACCGACGTGCATTCCTTAATGCAGAAATGCTACTACTAATGCAGTCACAAATGCAGAATTACAAAGGCAATTAAATGCCCGAAGTTAGCTGGCTGCTTTCATTGACAGTAAAAGAGCCGTTGAGTCATACAATGGCTCGGTACCATCAAAACCGTGCTAAATGCAGGGAATCAGCACAAGGATCTACATAAGTTTTAATTCCCTGAGATTTTTCAGAAGGAAATGTTGTTTGATATTCCCTCTGACAAAGCAGCTAAATCTGTATTTGGAAAAAAGACAAGAAAATAGTGATTACTGTCTATATACAATTAAGTAAAAATGAGAGCTGGAATTTAATCAATACAAATCAAACCCAAACTCTCATATTTTGGGCTGGTGTAAATGGAAACCTTGAGGCGACCTCAGCCATGTGGCAGCTTCTGGAAACTTCATTAGGCCCCACCAGCTGTCTTTCACATGTTCATCCCCTTGCGTGCAGGTCTGACGTCTCTGGCACTGTGCAGCACTTTCATGTGTGCAGGACAGATGCCGACAATTAGTCGGCATCGCTAGCAGCAGCAGGACAGGGCTGCTGGCTACCGGGCTTTCGCTTCCTGCACCTCCATCCTGCCCTTTCTACAGTTTCTCTCTGATGCTGGGACTGTTTATCGGGTTCCTGTAACGTGTCCCACCAGTTGCTTGCCACACAGCCTTTGGCCCAACAGCCAGCATTTCAGTGGGGCCTCCGCAGTGAAGCACGACGCTAGGAGTGTGCAGGATGCACAGCAACCCTCTCAAAGCTGTCTGCTCTCATCTATTTCACCCTTGTCCTCCCATGTTTTTTTCTTGATTGCCACATCTACTTCAGCGTTGTAGCTGAATGGTTTGCAGTTCTCTACTTGGATAGCTCATCAATCCCCCATGGCCTAAAACCCTCTGATTTAGGCAAAAGTTAACTGTTGGGAAAAAACCCACACCATCCTCTGGGGATGCTAACTTTATACAGCACTCAAATGCCAAAGGACGAAGTTTGATAGACAAACAAACTCAAAGAATCCTTTTAAATCTACCTGTGACCAAGGCCACATTTTTACCAGTCAAAAGTACAAGCCCATATATGAATCATAGAATCATAGAATGGTCTGGGTTGGAAGGGACCCCAAGGATCATAGAGCTCCAACCCCCCTGCCACAGGCAGGGCCACCAACCTCCAGGCCTGGATCTACACAAGGTTGCCCAGGGCCCCATCCAACCTGGCCTCGAACACTTCCAGGGACGGGGCATCCACTACTTCTCTGGGCAGCCTGTTCCAGCACCTCACCACTCTTTCTGTAAAAAACTTCCCCCTAAGATCTAATCTAAACCTTCCTTCCTTATGCAAAGCCATACCAAGTGTGCTTGTAGAAGCACACATATGAAAAGCCAAACCAAGAACTTGGTTCAGCTCCTCTGCACTCTTGGTTTTTTTTCTGTGCAACACGTGGTACCATTTAGAAAAAGTTGGGGAAGTTGATGTCTGGAGGAGACGGAAGCGTTCCGCACAGCACAGCACTCTGCCGCTTGCATAATACTGAACAGCAACATTACGGCTCCTCCTTCACTCAGGGTCACATTTGCTGCTCTGCTTTGGAGATTATAGGCTTAGGTCTTAAACTCCAAGGGTAATAAACACATTAAAAAAATAACCCAGCAACAAGAAAGGAACCCCTCCTCCAGAGGCAGTTTGTTATCCCAGGGAGAAATAATAAGGGTACCATCCTGTTCCTGTTGGAATCAATTATTACATTCCCCCTGGGGATGAATTTGGGTCCTTTAGTATCAGGTACTAAAAGAAAAATAAAATGAAATAATAGCACCAAAAGAGTAGTTTAAATCTCTGCGAAAAGTTTTGTGGGTTTTCTTTTTAAAAATCAAATTTCTTCCCTTCCTGGTAAGATGGAGCAGGGTAACATTTCATGATGTTGGTGTTTCTCCCCATACATAGACAGAACATGCTAGACCTGAGACATAAAGTCCTCAAAACTTGTACACACAAGACAGTTACCCACTGCCCAGTGTAAACCTGTGTTATCAGCTTGATTCTTGTGATGGGTCTGGGTATGACAGCTGTTTAATTGTCAAACCTCTCTGGTAACAGCAATGGCTACATGGCCAGGGTAATCGCCTGAGGCTTCACAGACCTGTGCAAAAGACAGCTGAACAAAGTAGGGAAAGTTCTTTCCTTACAGTCAGAAAATAGTTGGACAAACAGCCAAATGACTTAATGCAAGGGAATAAGCTTGGCCATTTTTCTGGAATACGCAGCACATCTTTTCTCAATTCCATCTGATCTCCAGTGTGACTCATAACTGCTTCTTTTGCCTCCAAATTAGGCCAGTTTGGTAGCCAGCAAAACCCTCAGGATATGCTGAACGTCCTGGGGTTTGGCAGATTAACACAGTTGGCAGCTCTTGAGTTGATATTAAAAGTTACTCCTACCTTTACAAACTTCAATTAACGATCTAGCTCAGCCCTGTGCCTTGCCCAGCCATGTAGCAGGGGAAGCTGGGTGATCATGATGTACATACTGGAAACTTCAGTAAATCCTGCAAGCTTCCATAGTGGGGTGAGAAACACAGTCTTTGCCCCCCTATCCCCTGCCCCCCGACAATTTTTTAGAAGGTATGAGCTTAGGAATGCTTCTGAGTGGTCTTGATTGTTATAGAGGTATGCAGTCCTAAGGGAATCAGATGTTTTAGTGCAGCGAGAAGTTACAGAATGGGACTGAATTTGTGCTGTAGCTACAGAATAAACATCTGGATGATGGAAAATGGTCATGACTGAGGGGGATTTAGGAGCCATGGACATTGCCAGCAAATTTAACACAAGTTCCCAGAGTGTGCTAGGACAAGAAGATCTAACATCATCTACAAATACAGACATGAAGGACTAACCTAGAAGACAACTACTGGAGCGTCACACAGTTTCTGTGCCTGTCTTCCAACAATTATAAAAACCAGAAAGTGGCACAGAAACCTGTGACATAAATGGCCAAGGGCTAGAAAAATGCTTCACAGTGCTTGCATTGTAGCTTAGTCAAGAGGAAATCTTGAAGTTGACACTCAAAGTACATCTCCATGGAACGGTGTAGGCTAACATGAGCAAGCTCCTTCTGCACTCCGAACTTCTGGGCACAGGCTAACTCCAAACTGGGAACCACAATCAGGACTGCACTGAGCCCAAACGACACCTTGGCCAGGAAGCAGAGATATAAGGTGTGGGTTCTGGGTGAAATTAACTCCATTTATTAAGTTCAGCCTATTTCAGATCACAGACAGCTTTTTAAAAATATATGTCTAGAAAAGTTTGGAGATGTACCTCAAGAAAGTAGCCAAGGATCAGGACCTGAGGGAGGAACTGGATTTGAAACCACATATTGGGAATGGGGCGTGCCCTGACACACATCTTTCAGTCGCTGACTGAAAAAGCAAGATGCTGACATGCATAAGAGCTTTCCGACTGCCCATGGCCCTTGGCTTCCTTAGTACAGGTGAGAGGGCCAACAGTACCAACACCTGCTGGGCAGCAACTGTACTTGGTGACAAAGGCTATGCAGGTGAAAACATGAAATCTTGGAAGAATGCTCTACTCCAATGGTTAATTTGCCCCAATGAAAAAAAAGATGTCTGTTAGCTCTACAACGGGATCTCTCTGGAAGTCACACAAAGGGTTTGGGTAAATGCCTGCTGTCAGCTCTTTGACTGCAAAACTCTCATTTCCTCATTCTCTCACATACACTCATGTTCCTTTAATCACAGAACTTCCTACTTCTTTTTTAAGCAAAAGCTGACAACGTAAGTTTTTATCCTCTGTTGAGGCATGAGATTTTTAAAAAAAGGAAACAAGAATTTGCTGTCCTTGGGACACACATTAAACAAATAATAATTAGTACAGATCCACCCAAATGTCCAAAAATATATTCCTTAATTTGTCCACAATTTAAAGCAATTGTTGCCTTAATCTGAACCTATTTAGTAATGACTTGTAAACATGTACCCCATTTAAAACAGCACTCCTTTCTGGAACAAAGATGCTTGGAACAAATTATCAGACAATCAGAAACATTCCTTTATTTTTTAAAATTAAATAAGTGCTAATAATTTTAGATGCCTGAAGATGTTCTGAAGACAGACCATGCTGTTCAAACATGCTTTATTTAGGCTAACACAGACTTGTTTCCCATCCCAGGCAGAGCTTGGCAGCTCCCAGATGATAGATAATAGCTTGCTACAGCACCTTTCATGCTGGCTGGCATATCTAAACTAGCACACAGCAACATCAAGTCAGTAGTTAGATCCCCATCATACAATTGCATTAAATCCTGCAGGAGCCATGTGAGCCACCTGAATTTCTGCAGACACAATTTCTGTACAAAGCAGGGTCAGATACCTACATACGTCCTGTCTCACCATCCTTGTTATTTTCTTCCTGCAAAGGCAGCGTGTTAAAGAATCTTTCTACTCCGTTCGTGTAGTTTAGCAGCTTAATGCCAAACAATGATGTGAAGGTCACAAATTTGACAGTCAAACAACAAAACCCAAATTTTGTGAATAAATACCTTTTTTCTTCTTGTCAAAGGTAAGGTAGGGGGCAGGTATGGCCAAAAAAAGTTTCAAGCACTGGCCTTATGATAACAGACCAGCATCATGGACTATTTCATTTCAGCTCCAGCAAGGTTACCTATTGTAAAGGTGCCTGTGGCTAGAGATAGGTACTTAAATTGTTATTTGGTCATTGTGCCTAGGTACTATTGAACCTGAAGCTTGTTCTCAGCACTGTGAAAAGTCAGTGTATCCCAGAGGCTGTTGGAGGATATTTTTGCATTAAAAAGTCTGCCTTTGCTTTCCACTACATTAGGAAGCAACCATTCCTGCCCAGTTGACTAGATTATGTGATCAGGTTTTATTTGCTTTCTCCACTGTTTGAAAAGAACAGCACCTCTTCTTCACCAGAGAAACCTTGCTAGCTCTGATGCCTGCCTGCCTCTGTGAACCCCCATCAGGAACCGCAAAAAACCCTTAAGGTTTTCTGAGGCACGTCCAGATCATTTCCCTGTGCTCAGATTTGCACCATTTTTGGGTTCAATGGATATTTGAACTCATACCTCTTTATGCTATGTCAGGCATCCTACTGCAAGTCTTGAAAATCTTATAGCTTTATCATGGCCGGACTGACAGATTCCCTTCTTGGCAGTCCCTTCCCATTTTTAATAAACAACTTAGTTTTTCCTTCTCTCAAAATGAGCCTAATGCTTATTATTTCTTGACAAGTTTACTGCATAGAATGCACTCTGTAATGCTCTCTGTAATGATATATAATCCTACATATTCCTTACTTACATACTGTTAATTATATTGATGTTTTGCCAGTTGCAAGGTTCACTGCTGCTCTGTATCTGTTACCTCAGTCTCCAACCACTGAAACCACTGTTTGAGATTCCTTACCAAAAAGCCACTGGACACTGTCGGTGTAGCTGGCCATTAAACACTCACCAGCAACCGCAGGTCAGGTGTTTAGCTTGCTCTGGGATCAGATTTTTTGTGATATGCCCCAAGAGAAAACTGCAAATAACAAGCTGGGGAGACACACATGTACCACTAATCCCATCAAGAATCTAAGGTTTCAGGAGCTCAAAGTCCCAACCAGCAGCTGACCCTTCAAGCTCATCTTAACTAATACATGGAAAAAGCCCTCTCCCAGTCAACTGCTGCCTCCAAGTCAACTGCTGCCTTGGCAATTCTGACCCTCTCACATTATGTGACATTATGTGACATTTCATTGTGTAAAGAGCCAACAACATCTTAAGGATCAGATGTTGGAAACATGGAAAAAAGACTCTATGTAGGAGCGTTATAAGCATTTGTTCATCCTATAGCAGCTTATAAAAATAATCTGAGAAAACACAACATGGAAACTTCTGAAATGCTAGTTAAACTGTCAAAAAACCCCCACTTTTGAGTGAAGTAGGGCAAATCAAGTGGTATCAAGATGACTCCTGAGGACGATCTTGATTAGACTGACTTATAAGTAACTAGTGGGAAATGCAAACTCGCTATCTCATTAGTAATGGAAGAACAGACAGATACAAAAGGTAATTATCATATTCTGGTTTTAGCTGGAAAATGAAAAATGTATTTATATCTCTTTGCTAGACAAGCAGTCTAGTGTGAATTGCTAACAGGTATTACAGAAGTGCTAGACAGTGACAGCAAGAAGTGGGCATCCAGTTGAGCCTAGGACCAGTACAGCTCTTCTCAGAACATCTCAGTTGGTCATTTTACTCCTAATCAAGGGCAGAATCCTGCTTCCAACTCTGTCTGTAGCATCAATTTCTACTTGTGAAATACAGCACTTTAGAAATGTCAGGAGCATTTCCGAGTCTCTGGGATTCTGAAATGTTGCATGAGAAAAGTTGGGGATGGGGAACTAGCAGAAGCTTCTCCTCAACCCCCGTTTTAATCATCTCTGTTCTCTCTGTAAGAGGAATTTCATAATCTTTTAGCATCTGTAGCCCCAAAGCTTTTCTAACACCATGGAAATAGGGGATACAATTAGAATTTAAAAATCCATTTACACAAAGGAATGAGCAGAGTCTTCTACATAATGAAGTACTTACTGGTTTGCTTTGGGTTATGCTGAAAATTTCAGGCCTACTTTGAGGGACTGAATTCTCACAGCCTCAGGTTTCTTTAGATGAAAGGAACACTTTCTGGCAGCTACATGAGCAAATGAGTACCCAGTGATCCACCCTAATTTAGGTTATGTAAATCTTAGTGGGCGTAAACCACACATGTGCCTTCCGAAGGCAATGCCTGGATTGCACTCCCAATGGTTATCTTGGCTGCCAAGGTTCTTCCCCCTCCCACGTACCTGCTCCACTAAAGCTCTGTTAGAGAGGCATTGCTTAACATCCAGAGGGTGACACGGTATAAATACTGTGCAATGATCTAAGGAGCCTCCAGCAACCATGTTATCCATCCAGCTGTAGTCAAACACAGACTCTTCATTTTAGGCAATTTTTGGTGTCATCAACATAGTCTGCAAAAACGTCTCGCTGTCCAAAGTGGGAAAGAACATGATCACAGTACTGTGAAATAGATGGGAGACTAGTAAGGGTCCTTTTACACAGTGTGACCGCTGTGTTGGAGGCCCCTAAGCAAGCTCCAAGAGAACTGGCCTGCTTGCTCAATGAGAGCAGTGGCATGCAGACACCTAAACAAGCTCTGACCAGCCCAGTTCTGGACCCGGAAGCAACATAGTCCTGTAACTTGAAGTGTGCAGTGGGGCCTCACCTTAAATGTAACTCCCAAGAGATGGTGGCAGGGTGGGAAGCACCTGGCTTCTTGCAGTTTTTTGTCGGATGGCTGCAGAGCCATCAGCCACTGAGGGCATAAGTGCCCCAAAGCTAGATGCCTGGTGAGTTGCATTATCTAATGAAGCAGCCAAAATCCCAGGCGAGAGGGAAATGCACTGAGGACACTGACACTGTCCCAGCTGACTAGGCTAAGAAGTGGTGGTGTGCTCTGCCATGTTGACATATCAGGCTGTTCTATTATGGTGGAATACAGCTGTGGATTGGAAGTCAAAAAAACCTGTATTCAGTTCCTCGAATGTTGGAGGAAGATCCTAACAGAGGAAAAGCACTAGTCACATTGTCCTCTCTGCTCTGTGTAGGTTACTGTCCCTCACTCAAGGGTCCTACTAGCTGCAGTTTCATGACTTTGTCCTAAGTAACAGCAACTCTTAAGATTACCATGTTTGATAATCCCAAGAATACTGGTTGACTGGTGATGCCATACTACAATGCTTGCTACTCGGGATTGGTGGCAGTGCACTTTCTCCAGCATATCAAGCAAGAGCTGGAGGCGGTACCTGGCAAGGAGACAGCATGTTTTAGTAGGACTGCATTACTGCTGAGAGAGAAGTACAGCTGGCAGAAAGGGACAAGGTTCCAGCGACTGTGCTTCGCATTTTACATTGTTTCAGCAGAGCACTGCATGGCTACCGAGTACACCTTACAGAGCTTCTGGAACAATCTCTCCAACAACCAGCATCACAGTTCGACCACAACTTAGAAGATTGGGAGTTCAGTGGAGCAATCAGTGAGAAACTGAAATATTTAGTGCAGGGCACAGGGACCAGAGCTCTGTGCCAGGGAGCAGGGCACAGGGACCAGAGCTCTGTGCCAGGGAGCAGGGCACAAGGACCAGAGCTCTGTGCTGGGGAGCAGGGTGCAGGTTGTAACCTCACGGGTGACAAGGATTCAGTCCCTGAGGAAGGAAGGAAGGAGGCTCTGCCAAGGCCCAGCTTTTCTTGCTGAAGCAGAGGGCTGAAGGAGACCTTTTTTCTCTCCCATTAAAGATCAGGCTCCTCACCCATGTTTCCTCCCAACACCAAGGTCAGGGCGTGGGTGAGAGTGTGGATTCCCATGTGTGTAAACGGGCATGTGGATCCTTGTGTGGAATTGGGGGGTAATGATGCTTCCTCACAAATTCCATCCCTTTAGTCAGGTAAACCAATGAAGAATAAACACAGCTGAATCCTGAACCGAAGGTGGAAATGTTTTGGCAGGAATCCCAGACTCACCAGGTTGGAAAAGCCCTTTGAGATCATGGAGTCCAACTGTCCCTGTCCTGTGCTGACCCAGATCTCTCAGTACTTCATCTACCCATCCATTAAACACACCCAGGGGTGGGGACTCAGCCCCCTCCCTGGGCAGCCTGTTCCACAGCCCCACAACTCTTTCAGGGAAGAATTTTTCCCTCACATCTGAGCTGATCCTGGCCTGGCGCAGCTTGAGGCCATTCCCCCTCATCCCATCTCCTGTCCCCTGGCTGAAGAGACCATCGCCCACCTCTCTGCACCCTCCTGGCAGGGCAGTGGAGGTGGTGAGAAGGTCTCCCCTCAGCCTCCTCCAAGAAGCACGTGGAGAAGAGGTGGCCTTTGAGGTCCTCCCCGGGGCAGAGATGAGCACGGATGCCTTGTGGAGGATCGCTGTTGGGAGAGGCTTTGGTTGGCGCTTTGGGTTCTGTTTCCTGACTTCTGGACGTGATGATTCATGCTGCTCTCGGCGAGCAGGATGCTGGTCATCCACTCACTGTCCTTGTAAATACAAAGAACAAGAAGTGCTGGTTCACTTTCTAGTCACTCCCGTCCTCCTCCTGTGCCGCGTTACCTGGCTAGCTGGAGCACGTCAGAGGAAAGCACCAGAGTATTCCCCACGGCAAGTGGGAGCTGCGGAGGGCATCAGCTGAGCGCTCGTACAGCAATGCAGCCCTGACCTCAGTGTTCCCCTTGGGGTTTTTTTTGGTTTGAAACACCCCCCCCACACCCCCCCCCCGCAGAAGATGCCCCACTGCAAGAGGCACCAAACATTTACACTACACCACACACTTTGGCGACGGGACGACCAACTCCCTGAGACTTGTTTTGCTAATTTATCTCTCAGAACGGATGCTGTACGAGCAGCTGTTGTGTAAATACTGTATAGTGCAGAAAATCATTATTAATTATTATTGTTATTTTTAAGAGCTCCGTGTGGTCAGACAACCGTTCACCTTTGGTGCACCCCAGACACTTGCTAGGTGCCTGCCATCGCCTTCTGCCTTACTCACGTTCCCAGAGCCGGTTTGTTAACAGCACGGTGATGAAAGGAGGAGTTCTGTCTTCATGTGAGCTGACACCAGGAAAGGGGGTNGAGCCCAGTGTAGGAAACCACATACTTTCTGTAGGTACCACAACAAGTGAGATCCACTTTCCAGGCGATCCTGTTGTTATTTCCAGAGCTGACACA
>VZTU01018150.1:2762-39588 GCA_013400835.1 Zapornia atra
GAGGAAATTTACCTGAATTTGGAGATCTAGGTTTTTCCACTGCCTTGGAGAACATTCTTCAAGACTCTGAAGGCTTCTCTTTCAGAATTTTAAAGTACCTAAAATATTTGTCTAAGAGAAGTGATTTCAAATAAATTCAATAATATTTTTTTCCCAATAAAAATAGATGGCTTTGTAATCAGAATTATTTTATTTAACAAGTGTATTTCTTCTTCTGTGCATGTTGCTGGGAACTGTACTATTATTTTTTGTTATTCATGCATTCTGTCTAGACAGCTGTATAACTTAATCTGAGCAGTTACATGGGGTTCACAAGCCAGTGTCATGTAATGGGCACTGGGGGAAAGGAAAAGATTTGATTTCAGGGAGTAAACACTGCTATTTTGTGATAGCATATATCAAGACTTCCTCCATGAAGAGCAAAATAATTGTTCTAAATGTTTCCCTCAGCACCTGAGAATAGCCTAGTAACACCAGTAGCTCAGGTCACAATTTGCAGTGGACATTTCCTCTTTCTACCTCATTTGGCAACTTATTGCCCAAGGTTTAAAATGAATAAAATTCATTAAAATGAATACCTACAAAATGATCCTGCTGTCAGCCTTTGTTTTCACATTGGTTTTATGAAGAAGGAAGTAAATAACATTGTGGACTTTGGGTGCCACTAAAGGAAAGTAGGGGGTTTTTGTTTGGTTTGTGTATGCTTATGTGATGTTTGTGTTTGCCCTTTCATGCCAAAGTTTAATTTTTTTTCCCTATCTTCTGTCTTGGATAGCAGTTGTTATCTGTAAAGGTGTCCTCATTGCAAGTATCAGAAAAATAAATCCTTGCTAGATTTGCCTAGATGAATCATGGAAGATTTTTTGTTTTTCATATAGATACATAAACATTTTTCTAACAGTATTCTCATTTTTGTTTGACACAAACAAAACATAGTATGGGTTTTGTGGAAAAATACAGTGTAGGAGAGCTCAGAGGAGTGAACAGGGCAGTCTTAAGTCTCTTTAACATTCACTTCAACATTCATGTATTACTCAGAGAAGATTTAAGTAGAGGAAAAAAACAACCCCTACAAATAATCATTTGGTGAATTCAGATCAAATGGAAACATAGAAATGTCTTGTATGGATTAGGGGTTAGATTTATTTTCAGAGCATTCTCAGCTGTTCTGAGCATGGGACTTTGTGACTATTCCCTGTGATAGATCTAAAATAAAGCCAGTTAACTGTATGGAAGTGACATAGGGTTGAAAAGGGGAGAACTTGATGACTTAGGGTTGAAAAGGGGAGAACTTGGTGCACAAACCTTAAAAGTTTAGCCCTGAATGCAATCTGCTCCCTAAGGTGGTAGGGTTATGGCAAGGGAACATGCTATTTTTATTTTTCCTGTGGTGACAGGAATTCTTGCAGGAATTCTGGCTTTCTTAAGGAGTTCCCTTTACAAAAGCAGATGGAATCTCAGGGGCCTGTTTGTACACACTTGCCATGCTTCAATCAATCCACTGTGTTTTAAATGTAGGTTGACTTGTTTTCTTCTTTTCTAGGAGACGATAGAAGTCTTTCGAGCTCATCTTCAGATACCAGCCACTCAGATGTGAGTGTTGGGAGCAGATTGACAATTTGGCCTGAACAGTCTTCAGCCAGCACTTCTCAAGAGAGCCACGGACTGGCAGCTGCAAAGGGCATTCATCTTGGTGAAGAAAAGACCCTTCCAGATGGTGCACGTGGCACCACTAAGCCACCTCCAAAGCCCCTCCGATCCAGACAGCTACAGGAAATAGGTCGTCAGAGTTCTTCTGACAGTGGGATAGCTACTGGTAGTCACTCTTCTTACTCTGGAAGCTTCTCTTCCTATGCTGGGAGCTTGGACATTGGCCATGGTGATGAGTTTGGATCATTGCTAAGCCTGCCATTGAACTTTCCTTCGGATCAGAATTTATGTACTTGCCCTCAGACTGAGCCCCAGAGAGGTGTGGGCTCAGAGTATCAGATTCCCAGCTCGCTCAGACGTATTTATGATATACCCAGGAGTTTGTTACAGGCAGCTTCTAAAGATGTGCAACCAAAAAGTGCAGATTCCACACTACCTAAGGACCAGGCCATGTCACTTCAAGGTGCTAGTGACCCAAAACTGCTACTACCACACTTGGAAGCACGGAGGGTACCTCAGCACAGCCAGGACAGAGGGAGGCCTTCATCCTTACTTGCAGAAAGCAGCAAGGACTCAAGTGATGGGACATATGTGGATTTTGTTTCGAGGTGGTCAGACACAAGACCACAAGGACAGGTGTCAGACTCCAAAAGTAGTGAGTTGTCACCACCTAGTGGGGCCTCAGCTGACCCCTATGACACATGTAGCCCCCACCTTGGGATGACAAGAGCTCTTTTTTCAGCTTGTCCAATCTGTGGTGGACTAAAGGTAAATACCTAACACTGAGCAGATGCTAACAAGCCTTACTTAATAGAGCATGATTAACTTAAAATGACTTAAGTTGCAAGTCATAAATGCTGGTTTTTCCCTTTATAACTTGAACAAGTAATAACTTTTGTGTTGTTTGTGCTCAAGTTGAGACATGGTTTCCTCAAAATTCGTGCCTGATCAAGAAAACATTGAATTGGGCAATTTTGGTTTTGGATCTATGAGAGTGGCTTACAGAGACAGAAGCTTTACAGGCACAGAGGGATGAATCTGTCATATAATAGTAAGGACATTAATTAAGGACATTAAGCTGTTTTACTGCTCGTATTTCAAAATAAGAAAGAAGGGAGGCCAAATAGTATGTGCTGCTCTTTTGGTGACCACAGTAGTGCTTTTTTAATTGGTTTTTTTCTTTGTCACAATAGTTTGAGCATGTCTTGCACAAGATGCCAGATTAGTGAAGCTTCTCACTGGGGAAAAATAAGATGGTCAAGTTAGCATGGCAATCCACAGCACATCAAGCAATCCAGTATTATATTTATAGCTAACCAAACTTTAGAGGAGTTGTACAAAAATCTCACTAGTGGTGTACTACCAAGACAGTGTATTTGCAGGGAAAAACCCCCACTTTGATCACCAGTCACATAAAGACTTAAAGCCTGAATCATGGGCATTCATATGTCTTTCTAAACACATTTGCCAGTGTCTGTTACTATGACAGATATTCTTGTAAAGTTCTTCTTGGACACTGCTAAATTATTGGGGTTTTATGACAGTAAGCTTTTATATGTTAATTTTACATTGCATGGAGGAAATATTTCTGGTTTTATCTATGCTAGAGAAAACTTTTTTGGTGAATGTGTTTGCAAAACCAGGAGAAGGTAAAGCTGTTTGTGTTGGTGAGGTGTTGAAAGCCTGGGAATGTTAGAGGGAGTGCTCAGATTAAGGAGTGTGTGAAGGAGGGCTTCAGCAAGAGAGACTTTTGTGTGAAGAATTAAATATTGCCATTGAAGTCTGTACATTTTAATTGAGCTTGTGGGATTATATAAATCACTGCTATGAAAAGGGCTTGAGTGTATTGTAAATTATAAAAACCATAATTTTGGCTTTAAGGGATTATTTTATTCTCACAGGGTATTTTATACATTTGCATCGAGTGCCTTCATGAGTGCCATAGAAAATGCTGTCTGCCTGGGGTGCTTGTATAGCCTCTGTAGCAGCACCTTGGGCATTATTTGTCAGGTGCTTGCAGCATTTGGGTGGTAGGGAGGCACTGGTGTGACAGGCTAAGGTATGCCTTCACTGATCATCATGACCAATGTTCTTCCCAGACCCTTCTTGCTAGCGTTCTGTACCAAAGGTCCTCGTGGACCCTCTAGTCTAATTCTGAAAGCTTGAATGGGTACAAGGGTCTGAGAGAGCCCCCCACTTTTGTTTTTTCTACAGTGTTGGCAGTGGGGTGCACAACAGTTTATCTGCTGCTGGCATCCTGTGTCTGCTGCCTGGAGTTAGAGAGAAGTTGGGGAAAGACTGATTCCTAGAAGGGATCTTCTTTGGGATCAGAAAGCTCCGAGATGTCTTTGTTAGAGGCAGTGAGGAAAGAATTAGTTAAGGTACAGTTAGCTAACATGGTCTGGGTGATCTGGGTGGTTTGGTTTAGACAGCTGTGGTAGATGGGAAGCTGAAAGTGAGTCTGTCTTCAAAGCCCTTAAAGGCTAAGTGACATCACTCATTTAGCTGCCTGTTAACCCAACAACATGTACATCTCTTACTGAAAATTGCTGTCAGGTTTCAATGGTGTTTCTACTTGTCCTCAATAACATCAGTTGGCAAGAATTTCAGAAATCGTCAATATTTAAACAGATGTAGTGAGAGAAACACTGGTGCAACACTTACTGCCTCTTGTTTTAGCATGAGATAGGCACATCTGTTTCTCATCTTCCTTTCCCCCCACCATTTCTAAGCATTTGGGAAAGAAGACTCATGAAATGGCATGATTCATGGGTTTGGTTTTACTTCTGAAAGAAAAATAACCTTATGATACATTATCCTGAACAGTAAAGATGAGATTTTTTCAGTATTTAATGGACACCATTTTCAGCTTTCCTCTTGATGAATACAGTGAAAGCACAAATACACACACTGTAACCAAAGAATAGTTCCTACTCCTTGTGCTCTGAAGAGAATATGGTTTAGATGCAGTTAGGGCCAGGAGGAGTTCATTTATGGGTTAATGAAGACATCAGGTTTTCACTTTTATTAAAATTTAGTGTTCAGTGGTTGGAGTTTTGTGATTTCAAGTTAAGCTGTTAATTAAATTGTGTTAATAGTTTTTAAATGCCTACTATTTAAAGTGAGTGACCTGAATAGCAGAACTGCCTATAGCAGTAATAAAGGATGTAAGCATCAATTTGTTTTCTGCCCTGTATATAAACTTTAGCAAATCAAGGTTAGATTTGGGCATGTTATCTGTGTGTGTGTGTGTTGGAGTTCAGTACGTGAGGAGTTGGGGACAGGTTGCAGGATGAAGACGTGTATGCGGAAGACATGGTGGTGCTTGTGCTTAAGGCTGACTTGGTTAAGAACCACCTGCTCCACTAATGACAAGCATGATGTTGAACATAGGGAGAACATACACTGGGAAAGAATCATAGAATTGTCTGGGTTGGAAGGGACCCCATGGATCATAGAGCTCCAACCCCCCTGCCACAGGCAGGGCCACCAACCTCCAGGCCTGGATCTACACAAGGTTACCCAGGGCCCCATCCAACCTGACCCTGAACACCCCCAGGGACGGGGCATCCACTACTTCTCTGGGCAGCCTGTTCCAGCACCTCACCACTCTTTCTGTAAAAAACTTCCCCCTAATATCTAATCTAAACCTTCCCTCCTTTAGTTTTAATCCATTCCCCCTTGTCCTGCCATTATCTACCCTTTTAAAAAGTTGAATCCCCTCCTGCTTATCAGCTCCCTTCAGGGACTGGCAGGCTGCAATGAGGTTCCCCCGCAGCCTTCTCTTCTCCAGGCTGAACAAGCCCAGCTCCCTCAGCCTCTCTTTGTAGGGCAGGTGCTCCAGCCCTCTAATCATCCTTGTGGCCCTCCTCTGAACCCTCTCCAACAGTTCCACATCTTTCTTGTATTGGGGGCCCCAGTACAAGAAAGAGCCAAGGTTCAAAAAGAAAATAGGGCAAGGAAGGCTTTCTGTTTCACTCTGGATGAAGAATAGAACCAGCATGAAGAAAGTTGCTAAATATTGCTTCCATTATTTCTATATTTTATTTCTTATTAGATATTGGGGATTAATAAGCAAGCATGCAGGGTATTTTGCTTTCTGTTGTGTATGTTATTGTAGTGTGCTCAAGATGTTCTCTACAAACTTCACAAGGTGTGCCTTTGCTATGTAATTTTTGCCTAGGTGATTTCAGTGCTATAGATGATTGCAGACATTAATTCTTTGTGTATTCTAAGTGTGTTTTAAGCCCAGAATGTTGGATTGTTATGGGATTTCTGAGTAAGCTGTAGAGATTTATAATTAGGCTTACTACACTTTCAACTACTTAGCTGATGCTAATTTGACGAACAGCATTTCACTTGTATGCTTGTTGCTCTGTAACTTTATTTGATGCTATAGCTTGAGAAATTATGTCAAACTTTTTTATAGGGTGTCTTTTTTTACACCACCATTGTTTGTAAATTTTCTTAGAAGCCTGAAAAATAAAAATATTTTCCAACTGATTTTGTCCTTTTGCATCTGACAAGTATTGGGTTTAGTCTTGCTTTGCTTTTTGTCCCCTGACCTTGATATTTTTGCAAGTCGAATAATATGGAAAGATTATGGCTGTCTCTTCACACTACTTAGTGTTAACTCATTGTTGACAGCTTGAAATGTGCCTATTAATAGGAATGACTTTTATGAATTTCTAGCTCACCCTAAACTCATATTTATGTCAGTGGGAGTTCTTATGGGTGTAGAAACATAGGCTTGATTACTGTTTTGGTAGTTAACTTGCCATGATAGATGAGAAGAGGATGTCTCAATTTGTGTGTGGCTATCATCAATCCTGTATTAGTATTCAGTCATGTACTTCAGTTGATCATTTAAAAATACCAAAACCTCGTTGGAGACAGTGGACCCAAATTAGGAGCCAGTCTTCCCAAATCCTGTGTGAGGTATTTATGTAGCTCCCGCTGCCACAGGAAGGGTATGCATCAAACTTTCAGTATCCCAGCATGTCTGTAGTAAGCAGAAATAAAGAAATGCTGTGGTCATGATGCACAAAAGAGCTTATGGGTTTTGTCATGTAGCTGGATCCACAGCTCTGGGTGGCTAAGAATGCTTCCCTACACCAAACAGGGAGATTCGGTGCCTGCTTGAGGGGGATGTGGCTCTCTGTTTAAGTGGGGAGTTGTTTTGATTAGCTGATAGGAAATTAATCTCTCTTAGTCTGTTCTCTAGAAACTGCTTTATTTTGCACTCCAGCCTTAAGAGAAGGTATGTATGTGTCTGTACTGTGAGCTGTGAGCACGTGCTTCACTTAGTAAATCTAATCTTGCAGCACCCTGTCCCTGCCAGGCTTGTTAACCACATGCAACCTTCTGTGAGTGCAGAGCCTTTGAGGAGATCTAGAGCTACTATGAATATTTGTGTTTCTGTTGTGCATTGTAGACCAGGGTGGGACAAACCTAGAGAGAAACAAGTCTGATGTATCTTCAGGCAGAGAAGGGGCTTGAACTCTAAAGAACATGGTGCACTAAGGTCTGTTCTGTGTTCTTGCCTAAGCTGATTTAACCAAGGTTGTGAACAGCCTGTAACTGGATTGGGAATTTAGCCTTGGTCTTCCAAATCTTGTACAAAGTCCTTAAGCCTGTATTTAGCTGACATGTCTCCTTTCATGTAGGCGCTGCTCTTGAAAGTGAGTGCTTTGAAAGAGGAGACATATATGGCAGTAAATTTGTGCAGTGAGACCCAAGAGATAGTGGCTGTAGACTACATTGCCACAGCTACATAGCTGATAATGTTTCCAATATTTTTTTGCTTTTAATCAGATAGTTTTCTAATGTATTAAAACAGATACTAAAGAAATCACAATATATTGTTATATACAACTTTCATGTAGCTTTTCTTTTCTGTTGGAGTAATTACCTCTTTCCCCATGAGACTGAATACCTTATGTGTTTATCTTGCTTTCTTTGAAAGTATAGGAACATGATTATTAGTAATTACACACATTTTACATCTCTTTTTCAGGGGTTTTTTGGGGTTTTTTTTTACATTATTGATGTGTGATGCTGTAACATTTTATGCTTCCTCCCACCTTCAAAAAAGCTACAGGCTGTCTAAATTCTCCTTTGAGAAGGATGCCTTTGTCATCATCTGCAGCATTGCTTCTCCTTGTATTTCTGCTCTAATTTCAAGCTCTGGGCAGTGAGGCAGCACACACAGAGTCAAACAAGAACAGGAACAGTTTGCACCCGAGAGGAAGCTGGAAGTCAGTCATCAGTGTTATTGACTTGAGTGACAGTGTGTTTGTGGGGTTCTCGTATGCTTTGGTGACCATGGATTCTGGGTGCTGTTGGCTTTTGGCATGAATTAGAAAGCTTGCATTTGTGCTCTCTTCTAAGATTTAATTCCAATTGTTTCTCTCTAATTCTTGACTGTGAAACATAAACCTGCAGGGTAGTGATTCTTCCATAACACCTATCACTACTAAATGAGGTGGCTGCACTGGGCAATGATTTGGCAATCTGTCATTTTAATTACCTTGCCCTTATTATAAATGGCTCTGTATGTTTTACAATGCTTAGTGTTATTCTGGGGGTGCTTTTCACAGATCCAAAGCATCTTTAAAAACATCAATTTTCCTACAACATCTTTCTGAAACAGAAGAAATCCGTGATTGTTGCTGTCCTTGACAATGAAATGCAGTCATTTCTGGAGCTGGTTGTGCCAACAAAAGCACAAGGCACTGAGCAAATCAAAGATTGGAGCTAAAGTATGTTCTGCAGTTGAAACTAGAAGAGGAAAGGGGCATAAAAGTGGTGGGTGTAGTGTCAGGCTTAGAGCTTGGTTTGGTTTGTTTTCTTTATTGTAGTTTTGGCCAGAATATCAAGTCTATCACAGAGCTGACTCCCATCCTCTTCCTAAGGTGCTGTTGGGTCTGCTTATACAGTGAGTTCAGATGTTGCTTATCAGCAGGTCAGAAGGGAAGAGTATTTTGGTTTGGTTTTTTTTCTTCTCAGTTTACATCTGCCCTTTTGTATAACATTATAATGCTGCTTGGCAAATGGCTTTACTCCCCAGCTTCTTTTTACTTTGCTGGTGCTGGCTAGGGCTCATAGAAGTGACCTGGCTCTTCCAGACCTTTGTGATAAGAGTAAAGGTTCTAATCTGAATTCAGAATAATAAGAATTAAGCTCTCAGCATTTCTTGATGCCAGGCACTAAGTGGAAGTAGTATGAATTTTGGAATAGGAAAAGAAGTGCCTGCTCCAGAAGCACTGGTAAGCAGAATGGTATTAATAATGTCAGGAGAAGAGAGCACTTTCCTACACAAGGGAATATAAACAACACACCTCAACAGAATTAATTCTTCTTTACTAAACAGAAAAGTTGCTGCGCTGCTTTTCTGTCAGAGAGCCAGTGAAGATATTGATAAACCATGGTATTGATCTTTTGTATCCATCAGAATGGACCAACAGGAAAGTCTAGTTGCTCCCTTAAATACAATCAAGCTGGATAACAGCTTTTATAATAACTACAACTGATGGCTACTTCTTCCTCTGTTGGAAGCAGTAGTTTTTCTAAAGAGAGAGAAAGAGATGTTTTGAAAGAGGAGGATCCTGATAATAAAAGCTGGAAAAAAATTGCTGCCTTTGGAATGTAGGGTTTGTGGGGGTTTTGGTTTTGATCCAGCAATCATCAGATTGCTTGGAATGTGTCCAGTGGAAAATGGAAGGGTGTTTTTCTGTCTTTTTCTTTCTACTTCCTCCACACCCTCTCCCCCCAAATAGAATTTTTAAATTTTTTTTTTTTTCTGGAAAACAACAGAATCCTATACAGGATTAGCAGACACATTCTATCTTGATTTTTTGAAACAGGAGATAGTAGAATTCACCTGCAGAGGAAGAAACCACAAAAAGACATTAGGAAAGCATTGAGCCAAACTCAGAAGGAAGCAAGTAACTCCAGTGGCAGCCCTGGATTACGATTCCTAGATTTGGTTCCCATGAGGTTCATCTCCTGCTGCAAGACTACAAAAAATCCTTATTTTAAAACCCTCTCAATTCCTTGACTTGCATTTCTGCAAGCTGTTTGCAATGCCTACCAACACCATATTTTGATGATCACTGATTAAAGAAGGCTATGCAGAAAGGATTCTGTTTTGATTAATAGTCACTAATATCGAGGTAATTGTGTGGCTCAGGAAGAATTGGTGTGTCAGTTGGATAGCAATCATTTGGATGGGATGTCTGGAGGGCTGACAGCAGCTCGCTGTGAGTAGATGAGAGGATTGAAAATAGATGCTCAGTAGGGGTGTGACCTTTCCTACCAACCCCTTATGACAGAGTCACTTAAAAATGGATGTATGCAAATTAGAAGGATCAAATGTGTTCCATCTGAATTCCACAAACTGTGTTTAAATTTGCCCACAACTCATGACAAGACATATGAGTCGAATTAGTTTTGGTAATTCAAGATGCCAAATATTACTTCATGATACCTATGGAAATACTTGCAGTCTGTCTGAAGTCCCAGGAGGTCCCCCTGGATTTGTAATCAGATTAGATCCTTAAAGGATCAGTCATGTAGAAGCTGTGATGTAGGCAAATTCTTACTGTTTCTTATAACAAGTTGCACTACTTTGTATTTAAAGAGCAAATATTTTTTCTTAACATAAGCTTAGTAAAGTTTAAGGGTATGGTAACAACATCTTCACATGGGTAATGGAATTTTGGCCTTTGTTCACAAGAAAATGGCTAATGTGGCAACAAATTCACTGACTAGAAAGTTGTTTATTACCTGTTCCACAAAAAAAATACACTGAAGACAATTTGAGGAATGAATCACTGAAGAATAGAACAGAATGAATACTTCTCAAAGGCTGGAGACTTAGAAAATCTGGCTGAGCTACTCTGGCATAGAAAAGCTTGCCAAACAGTTTTCAGGGTGGACTTTTAAAGTTGCCTTGTGATGTTATGTATTGCTTTATTATGCATAGTTCTGAACACTTTTGCTGAAACGCTAGGGAAGGTGTCCAGAGAAGAAAAGAAGGACTTTTCTTCAAGTCATGCCTGAGGATATGACTGAAATTCAAACCAGTTTGTAACAATGGAGAAAGAAAATAATTACATTTTGTTCATGTGTTCTTTTGTTAACTGCTTCTGGAGAGGACTGCTGCATCAAACTTCATTTTGTAAAATCTTTTTAATGCAAAAATTTTCATTTATCTATGAAGTCCAAAGCCATTTTGCTTGAATAGAAATTAGGTAAAACTATGAGCTATTCCCCAGCAAGAAATATGAGAGCAGGTGAGCATGGGGGGCTTTTGGAGCAGTTCAAGGATCTGCAGATAATGATTTCAGCTAGTCAATTGACCCATCTTAAGTAAGTAGATATTCACTGCTGAGTTTCTTCGGTGCTGGCTAAACTCAGCTCAAAGTGTACAAACTCTGGGTCAGAATCAGTGTTACAATGAAACCTGAAAGTTACTGTGCCTGAGCAACTGAGGAAACCTTTTTTTGTGGTGCAAAAAGTGCTCTTTACCCCAGTTTTTACTAGTTGCATACAGCCTTTTCTGGTTTGTTCCTAAATGATATCGTGGGGGGAAGGACCTCCCTGCATTCTGGCCATCCTTGCTAGCATAGTAACATGTTGACTGTTGAATGGTCCCTTGAAAACATCTAACTTGCTTCAGGGACTAATTCAACATATGGATGCAGGACAGATATGTGAGGGATTAATGTTATGTGGAGCTACTGTTGCTGTACCATCCCCTTTGCTGCAGCTCCAGTGGACTTGGTGCTTCAAATTGTCTGTAACATCACATCATTTTCGTGTGTGTCTAAAAGTTAGACTGAGTTTTCTTGAGGGGGATGGGGATGATAAGGTCAAACCAAGCAACTGTTAATGTGATCCATGTGATAAATGACAGCCAGGTTGGGGTGAGTGAATACTGGAGTCTCACGTACAGATTCTAGGCTGCAGTGAAGTGCCTTCACTGCCTACAAGCTCTGCTTCCATGTCTTCCTTGGCATTCTCTATTATGTATTTGCATGTTTCCTTTCCTAACGCAGGGTATATGAAGGAAAGCAGTGCTCAAGACTTTCTCTGAAGCAGTTCAATGCCACACAAGTCCAAAGGGTAGATGGAAAAGGGGCTTTAAAGTTGACTTTGTGCTCCTAAGTCTTGTCACATGAGGATATCGGGCTATTCACAGTATAAACTGCAGCAGCCAGCTGTCAATCAACTGAAATGACTGTTTCAACAGCTGGGAATCAGTGGGACAGGAACTCTGGCTGTGTTCCTTCTCCCCTAGCCACATCCTCTTCAGTAGTCTGGATTCTGTGGAATCCTCTGCTAATTCAATGCTGATTGGAAGCAATTTTGAATGTATAAGAAATTTGAGCCTGGAAAATATTAAGGAAAAATAAACCTTTTCCAGATCTGGTTTATTACAAGAACAGAAGTGTTAAGTGGGCTATATCAGGGCTAGTAACTGTATACTGAGTCCTCTGTGGCTCTAGGAAAACATTTCCAGATGAAGTTTGCCAATTCATCTCATTCCTTGAGACACAAAGTCAAGCAGAACGCACGTGCTATGGAGATAACAGCTATAGAAAGCTTTGGAAAACTACAGAAAGAATTATACCTAGTAATTTATAGCAGTGTTCTCCAATATAGGAGAAGCCCGTGAGCAGCCCCCATGCATAGTTAAGTATCTGGATCCTTTGAAGCTGTGCAGCTTAATAACAGTTTCATTACCTTTGACAAACCATAATTTTAGTGATGGGTTGGGGATAAAGGAAAACACTTGTCTTTATCTTACTATTTTGAGCTTTCTCTCCCTTATTTGTCCTTAATTCCATCTATTTCTTTCAAATGGTGATCGTTGATTATCCTGTTAATAATTTTTTTTTCTGGGAGAAGTTAACTAATTTTAGCTGTAACTGTGAGGTTGAAAAAGAAGGAAAACAAATGTGAAGATGATATTGCAAGGCTTTCATTTTTGTTCTTCATAGGCTCATAATTAAGCCCACTCTAGTTCTAGTTCTCTCTTTGTGTGGCACAGGATGCACAGGTTGTAACAAGGATTCTTTTCTTCATGTCTTTATGTGGAATGAGCTGGAAGGAAGGAATCAAATAACTCATCTAATGTAAATTGGCATAGCTCCATTGGCTACAAAACAGGCCCAAGTGTATTTTTAGTGCAAGCACAAGCCAAGCTCTGGCTGTGGAACAGCTCTCTATTGGGGAAGTAGAAGGAGGAAAAGATTTTTCTTAGGGCAATCTCTAGGTGAATGTTTCAAAATGGTAATTACAGTTTAAGATAAACTTTCTCCATCTCTAAGAATTTGTAGAGGTAGGTTTAATTCCTCTCTAATGGTTGGGATTTCACTTTGCCAGCTTTTGAAATGTTTCCACATTTGAACCCTTGTCTCTCTACTGTTTGTCACTGTAGCTGTAGAGTTATAGTTAAACTCTTTATATGCCAAACAACAACAAAAAATATCCCTTTTCTTATTGAACTTCAATTGAATTTAAAGCTCTGTTGCAAGCAGAATCCTTGAGTGAAAGGGATACTTTATGCAATTTTGTATAATGGGTGGAATTACTTTTCTGATGATCAGAAACTTTGTGACAAGAACAGTTGTGATAAAGGAGGATACTTCTTAGTGCAAGAGCTATTTTCCACTGAAAATTGTATAATATCTCTTACACATGTTGTTTGAAGCTCATCAGAGAAGGAAAGGCTCTGTGTCAAGAAATTAATGGATTATTGGACCTTTTGTCTTACGTGTCTCTTCTGGTGTAAATTTGCTGTAATTTCCTAATCAAGAAAGGAAGGATACCTGACTCCTTGTGTGAGTAGATGTGTGTATTTGTGCATACATGAATGATTGTCCTTTTCATCTATTTTCAGTCTCTCTAAGCTTCCTGCTATGCAGCACTGTTGTGTTGACTTTTAAAACCTTGAAATGGGCGAACGCTCCCACTGCAGCAGAACTCTGTTGTTTCTACTTGAGCATGCTATGCTGAGGAAATGTAGAGCAGCACTTCCCATTTGGCAAGCCCTCCTAATTTCACAGGTATTTCTGCAGTACTGAGGGGTGGCACAGTTAGTCTTGTCTACTTGTGGTTTACTACTTTATTTCACTACTTTAAAATAGAAATGGGCCATGTGAAGTGTTGTGGACAGTCTACCTTCACCTTGCCTCTCCCATTTCTTTTACATGCTGAACAAGAAAAATGAGATGGGAACACCACATGGCTTATTATCTGCATGGCAGAGTCAAGTCTGCCCTCATTCAGACCCTCTTGGGTCCTGTCTGAGCATTATTTTGAGTGGCACAGTAGTTTGGCTGGAGTCTCTGCCTTGAGTTTTCACTTGGTGCAGAACAAGAGGAAAATAACAGATCTGTTGTACAAGGAAGCTCAGACTGGCAAATGTGGGGAAACAGAGTATTTTAAATCTCAAATGTTCTTGTAGTAGTGTAATGCTACCCCCTGTTGGAAACTGGAATATATGGACTATAAACCAGAAAAAGAGAATTGAAGCCTCTTTGCCTTTGTACACATTGCTTTGTTTCCAATGCACGTGATAGGACTTTACAAGTGCCAGTCTCTATTTTAAAAAAAAATAAAAATAAAGGAAAGCAAAAGATTTTTTTGTCATAAATAGGAAAGATGTTTCCTCCCAGTTATTAGAACTGAATTCAGTTTAAAATGTTTGTGTTAAAATACAACTGTAGGCACAGATATCTGCAATTTTACTTATACAAATGTATAACTTAGAGTTAATGTTGATTTTTATTGTTCATAAACATGTATCTGTTCATAAAGGCTTTACCATTTCTAAAAGAGAAACACATCCTGTCTTTTTGCATGGCTAAAGCTCCTGCATACGCTGTGATTCATCTGCATGCTGAATTACAGCACTGGTACCCTCTGGTGGAAATGGGGATGGTTAAGTCAGTGCTGTGAGGGCGCTGCTGAACCTTCAGTGGTCAGGGCAAAGGTGTGTTTGGACTCTTTTGCTTAAGCAGTATAGCTGGACTTTCTGTCTGTACCTTAGGAGGGGCAGTTTAAGCAGCAGGAGCCTAGCTGAACAAGGCTCTGAAAGAGGGAAAAGAGAACGTAATGTTGCTATGAAAACATCTCTAAAAGGTTGACAACATTACCAAGAATTAGAAAGTCTGCTGGGTGTCTTATGATTAAACTAAAAATTGTTCCTTCTCATAAAATTCAAAAAAAAGATCTTCCTCTGCTGTGAACCATGACAGCTCAACTGAGGAGCTGGGGGCAACAAGGTAGCTGAATCCCACTACTTGGAGGCAGTGGCTGTCTTTTGGCCCTAGGACTGTATAGTGTGCTGAACTTCAGGCTGTGTTAGGGGTATCTGCCTGGACTCTGAGACCTGAAATTTTCTGAGGAGGAATCTCACAGTTGGAAAAAAGAACTTGTAATTTGTGAGCTGAATATACCTGATGGCTTATTGTAACAGCAGTTGAGTAAGGAATCCTTCACATCCCGAGTGGCAGTGATTGTTATGAGATACATCTAGTGAAAAGTAGGCAGTGAAGGCTAATAAGTTTTATTAGCACTGATTCACAGGTTTATTTGTTCAGGGTCCTGTGTTCTGAAATCAGGAGAGGCTATGCCCCAGTTGTCATGTTTGATGACTGTACCCTATGATGTTTGCATATGGTAGATTTATTTTTTTGTGAAGAGTTGTTTTCAGTTCCTGCCTTCTAATTTCTGCACCAATTCTGGCCAGGATTATCAAACACATTGAATGAAAATTGGTCTCAAAGGTAATTTGCTATGTCTGGCTTAGCTATTTCTTTTGGCTGACTGAATTTGTCAGCCCAGTCTTGTCTCCTCCTATGAAAGTCCTTCTGTATCATGAACTGGGAATGAAAAATATTCTGATCATACTCCAATGTCTTTGTGCTATGAGGTCTGTCAGGTAGCTTAGATATGTTCATCTGTTCAGTAATATTCATCTCCCTTTAGAGCTCACCTTTTCATCCGAGTTGCTTGTATAGATGTATCTCGAGGGTTTGCTACCATAGTGTGTCTCTGCAGTTTGTCACTGTATCTCCCTTTAGAACACCTCCATGAAACGATGAATTGACTCTGATTTTTCCCTGTTGTCAAGGAAGACAGGCTCTCAAATTTGCAGAAGTATTTAATAATTTTGTTTGATCTGGAACCACTGTACTGATTTTTTTTGAAGAACCACAAGGAACTCTAACCTTATGAAATTAGTTCAGAAAATTGTAAAGCAAAACCAAAGTCTGTATTTCAGTGAGGTGGCAGAGGGTCTTAATTTTATTTATGTGTCTTAAGTTGTGGTTTTGTGCATTTCTCTTTAACCATAAGTTGTCTGGCTGATACTGGTGTTAGAACTGTTTATGATGGTTTGGCGTTGTGTGCCTTCAGACTTTCCTGTGTACTTGGGGTGAGTGTTAGTATTTTGGGGCAGCTGTATGTGCTGTTGACTGTTTTGTCAGCCTAGAAGTATGCACAGTTGAATTGTAATAGTGTCTAGAAACAGACATAAACTTCACTGATGTGTTTACACCAGTTATTTTGTACATAGGGGGTGGAACTACATAGCTGTTTCCTCTAGAATTCTGTCTGAATACTTTTTTACATCATGAGATATGTATGTGATGCTAAAAGGGTGTTATTCAGGTTGAAAAGCCTCCACTGTTAATGAATTGACAGATTTAGAGTTCCTCATGCCAGCTTCATTTTACCTAAATGTGAGTCCATCTCATGCAATCATAGAATCATAGAATGGTCTGGGTTGGAAGGGACCCCATGGATCATAGAGCTCCAACCCCCCTGACACAGGCAGGGCCACCAACCTCCAGGCCTGGAGCTACACAGGGTTGCCCAGGGCCCCATCCAACCTGGCCTTGAACACCCCCAGGGACGGGGCATCCACTACTTCTCTGGGCAGCCTGTTCCAGCCCCTCACCACTCTCTCTGTAAAAAACTTCCCCCTCATATCTAATCTAACCCTTCCCTCCTTTAGCTTTAGTCCATCCCCCTTGTCCTGCCATTATCTACCCTTTTAAAAAGTTGAATCCCCTCCTGCTTCTAAGTTCCCTTCAGGTACTGGAAGGCTGCAATGAGGTCCCCCCGCAGCCTTCTCTTCTCCAGGCTGAACAGGCCCAGCTCCCTCAGCCTCTCTTTGTAGGGCAGGTGCTCCAGCCCTCTAATCATCCTTGTGGCTCCTCTGAACCCTCTCCAACAGTTCCACATCTTTCTTGTATTGGGGGCCCAGCTCTGGCACCAGGACTCCAGCTGGGGCCTCACTAGGGCAGAGTAGAGAGGGACAATCCCCTCCCAGTGAGAGAGGCAGATGTCCCGTGGAAAAAATAGATGACCATGTAATGTCATGATAGTCCAGGTGTGCAGCACACTCCTAGTGTGGCTCTTTGCTATGTAGGTCTGCTGCTGAAGAGCAAAAGATGAGCAAATCCAGTTCCTCACTTCCATGCCAGCTTCCCCGGGCCTGCATCAGTAGCAGAGCTTGAAATGTGACCCTTCAGCACTGCAGCCAAGACTCCTACCATCTGAGTTTCAGGGCTGTTGGTGGTAGCTGGCAGCTGGAGATGGTTTTTATCTTGGGATGGATGCTGGGCAGCTGGATGCAGGTACTGGCTTTTGTGGTAGCTGTGGCAGAGCACTCAGCCTACCTCTCCTCTCTCTTGAGCTGATGGTTTCAGAGTATGCTGAAGGGAAGGTCTGTCATTTTTGGAGCCAATGGTCACATTCTGATGCCAGTGGTAGTATTCTGGATTGGGTGACAAATGGCTTGAGGCTGCAGTCAGCACACAGCAAGAAGCAGAATGCCCCTCTCAACAGAAGCATATAAAAATATCAAAATTGCAACTGAAGAGTTCCTCTGCAAAAACATGAGGGAGGGAAGATGAGTACACAGATCTGGACTAGAGCTAAACAATACTTCTCATTCTTTCTCATGTTCTTCTCTTCAAACAACACCTGTAGCTCATGAGTTGATCTGGGATGATCCCACAGGTTTTAGGAGGCATATTTTAAAGTACAACAGAGCATGGCTTGCTGGTGCCACTGAAATCACCAGCTTCATGCTTCAGAAAATAGCTGATGTTTGGGCTTGGCTGAGCAAACTGAGATGTTTCTGAACTGACTTCATCAATCTTTCTGTAAGCCAACAGTTGGCTTATGACAGATGAAGCTGAGTAATCAGAAGTTTGTGGCTGCAATTGGAGCCCTGCACCTGAAGCATGCCATGGACAGGATTTTCTGTTTCATTTGGAGCTGTTATGAAGGATCATAGAGTTTAATATCTTTTGTTCAGAATCTGTTCAACAGCTGGGCATTGTGAAACAGCCCATCGAAGCAGATGACTTTTGAATGTTGCTCAGTGTGACTGTATTTATTGATCTTGCCTGGGACTGGGGTATTTTTTCCTGTGGCAGGAAAGCATTCCAGCATTAAACTTTTCTGGTAATTTGCTCCAAGAATAAGCTATATCCTTTCATTCTCATCAGGAATGTGCCTTAACTCTTAGTTTCATTAGGGACTGGGTGTTTGGGTGTGGTTTTTTTCCTGAAATATTTGAGCTTTGCAGAACTTCAGATGTGTTCAAGAGGTTTTTATTTTCCGTTTTCTAAAGGCTGTTGACATGTTTTTATATTGCTGTGAGGCTAATGTTGAAATCTTCAGTCAGAATTTCTCATACCCTTTGCCCTTTTGTGAAATTTCTGATAATTCATGATACTATTGTCATAAATGATATCATTTAATGGTAATCTGCTGCCTCCCTCTATGTACAAACCACATGAAGCAGTCAGAGGCATTGTGATGAAGGGCCACCACATACATGCAGCAGGCATTAGAATGTTCATGGTTAGAGAAGTCTGGTTCACAGTTTCCACTGTTCAGGGACCATCCTCTGGATTTTAAGTCATGATTTTCCTAATTGTTCTTGGAAAACTGGATGTTTTGTAGGGTCTTGATACTGAACAAGAGCTTTAAAATAGCAGGAGAGGAAAGAAAATCTAGTTCATATTGTGACAGTTAAGCATCTGACCAATGTTGCAATCCATCCTCTCTGTTCTGAGTGCATTTTTGGTATGTGCTGGATAAAAATCTCACAGTGCAAATAGTTCCTTCTAGTACAATTTACTTTGAATTCCTTTTTCATATCAAGAAGAATTGGGAGTGTCTCATTTCTGTTGAACCTTTCTTCTTCCTGTCTGAGGACCCAGATTGGGGCAAAACTCCTAAAGCAAACAACACTTAAAAATCATAGAATTATGGAATGGTTTGGGTTGGAAGGGACCTTTAAATGTCATTAATCCAAACCCCATGCAATAAGAAGGGATATCTTCAACTAAATCAGGTTGCTGAAATCCCCATCCAACCTGACCTTGAACTTTTTCAGGGATGGGGCATCTACCTCCTCTCAGGGCAACCTGTGTTTCAGTGTTTCACCACCCTCACTGAAAAAAATGTCTTCCTTATATCTAGTCTGACTCCACCCTCTTTTGGTTTAAGACCATTACCCCTTGTCCTATTGCAACAGGCACTACATAGAAGCCTCTCCCTGTCTTTCTTATAAGCCCCCTTTAAGTACTGGAAAGCCACTATAAGGTCCCCCCTGGAGCCTTCTCTTCTCCAGGCTGAATAAGCCCAACTCTTTCAGCCTGTCTTCATAGGAGAGGTGCTCCTACCCTCTCCTCTTTGTGACCCTGTTCTGGACTTGCTCAAACAGATCCATGCCTTTCCTGTACTGAGAACTCTAACTTTTACAAGGTTGAAAATAATGGAGCTATAATAAAGCTGCCAAACTTAGATGAGCTGAAAGAAAAGCTTTATTTCTAAAGATACACAAAGGGAATGACATAAGCTGAGACTGATGAGCTGCGTCTGAAATGTTGACAGTTATCAGGCAAATGGCATTTCATTCCTCTTGCCAGTGATGATGGAGCCCAGCTCAGCATTACAATCTACAGAAGCTGATTTACTTTTTCTTGGAAGTGTGGCTTCCTCCTTTTTAGGAGGAAAACTATGAAACACAAATATTTTGGGTTTTTTGAAAAGACATGTTTTGTATGGACCAGCTATCTGACAGTTCCTGCCCTTAGAGCTAGTAATGGGAGGGGCTAATCTTAAAGTAGCATTTTCCATCATTTTTTCTGTGCCTCTGACTCCCAAGCTCTTGAATCCTTTTTTACACCATGGAGATGAGCTTGCAAAGCAGTTGTGATGCCTCTTGGCCTGTGAATCTGACAAACTTCTTCCAAGAATAGGAAATTGCACAGTACAGTAATCTCTGCTCATTGCTTTGGAGTTTATACTGAAAGACCTGGACTTTCTTAGTGATCTCATGTCCAAAGACTAAAACTCCCATTAGCAGCAGCTGGTAAATCTTATCTTTCATTAAATTTAAAGTGAATGAAAGCTTGAATGAAATGAAACTTTAATAGAGAAAAAAAAGGGGGAGAGAAAGACAAAGATATGCCAGATATACAGCAGGGTGGTGGAAATAACTTTTGATTGTAAAAAGGGTTATGTACTGTGTTACTTGTGCAGACAGAAATAAAAGCCAAGGTTTAGGTTCTGTTTGGCTGTTTAGGGCAACAGAGCTAATCTATGAATAATGACCCAGCATATCAAACCAGTGGGTTCTCCTAACATCTATCCTTGAAACCTGCACGAGGTATTTGGAAGCAGAACATCAAAAATGAATGTCATCTGACAGCAGCCAGATCACTACCAGAGTTAAAATAGACTTGGGCATGTAGCTCATGATGTGTGATATACAAGTTGTAGGTATCCATTTACTGTGGGTCTTGTAGTGATGAGGTTGTTTGAACTACCAACCATGCATCACATACTTCAGCACTCAGATCTTGGGTCACAGATAAAAGAATCTACATTAGAAAGATGTTTAACTTATATTTATGAATGGTATTATAAGATATGCAGGATTTAGATACATGCTTTGTTACCTACTGTCTGAATATCCTAGTAGGCAATACAAAAGCATGTCATTTGAGTGAGGTCACTTACCCCTTTTCTTCATTGGTGTGATCATATGGGAGGTTGAGATAGGTAAGATACTTTGCTTTTGAACACTATTTACATTTGCACAGGATTATATGATAATTTAAAATGTTTCTCCTATGAACAAAACCACATTTTGTCTGAGTCTGGTAGAGTTAAAAAAGATAGCTCTAGCTTTTAAGTCTCTGATACCATTCTTTCTCCTGAGGTGCCTTAGCAGTAGGCATGGTAAGTTGCTGAAGTCTCTCTTTTACAAAGGATGGCAGGAGGACTCAGAGTTGGGGAAATAACAGAATCTGATGTACTGACATACAGGCAACAACTTTATAGTCTGGAGAAATCACGTGGTAACAAAAGACTGATTTTATTTTTGTTATTCTCTCTGACTAATATTTTTATGGAATCAGATGTGATTAGGTAATTATTTGTTGTGTTTCATCTATTCACTAGAATTTCAATTATAGCAGTGTCCCACCTATGATGTCATTTAACACTTCTGCTAGCCATTTTGCATCTTTCTTTGTCAAGCATAATCTAATCTTCTAATAAGACTGTGAAAGTGTATTTATTTGCTGTGATCTGTCTAGCCTTTATCAAATTTATCTATCATCTTACCTAATTAGTAGGTTTTTATGAAAATATGTTAAGAATTTATTTTATAAGAGTGGCTAGGAATTCCAGGCCTGAAATAAGACTCCAGTGTTGAACAAGCTGTGCCTACATTAACAAAATGATTTCTCTAATTTTTCAGCTATTTCCATGCCACATACAATGCACAGAATATGTCAGGGCAGACAGCAGGCCTGCCTGCGGCCTAGCTCTCTTCTCCCAAGATTTAGGCCCTGACAATGTTCTTCTGTTCCCATGAGAAAGGAGAAGTTCCTCATGCTGAGAGGATCCTAATAAGCACATTCTCAAAACACAGTGGCCTTGTTGACAGGGGTACAGGCTGCCCTGAACCAAGCAGCAGTTATGGGAAGGGATTTGGGAGTAAGGGAACATGTTAAGAACCAGCCATAATAAGATGGTCCAAACCAGCAGGTGTGCGGGTGTTTTTAGGTATCAAAGGTAAACTAAGGATATTTAGCTATAAGATAGGTGTATCAGAACTCGTTATAATCACTAACCAATCAATACAGTGTGAACAGTGTGTGCAACCAATTAGCAGTTTTTTAGCTTGCCAGGTTTGCAGTAAAAAAGGCCTAGAATCTGGGTGATTGCACCTAATAAAATGGCTTCACCTCAAATTCATATCGAATGGCGTGTTGTGCTCTGCTGGTTGCTACAAGAATATGCACAAATGATGCTTTGAATTCGCATAGTCAGAGGTCAGAAAGCCCCACAATTAACTGGTGTGAAGCAGCACATCACCCCCCAGAATGTTTCTGCTGCTGAAATGTTTTTCACAGGGTGGCATTGCTGACTTTTTATTCCTCCTTCTTGCAGAAGTGCTGTAAGTGTGCAATACTGAGAAGAGGGGAAAACCCACAAAGCTTAATTTGCAAGCAAATCAAGTGGTCATTACTTGAA
The DNA here is from genome assembly GCA_013400835.1 of Zapornia atra. NCBI lineage: Eukaryota > Metazoa > Chordata > Aves > Gruiformes > Rallidae > Zapornia > Zapornia atra. Next base: position 24,999 of record VZTU01018150.1, read on the forward strand.
TTTACCAGGGGATCAGAGGTGTTTAGCAAGTAGGAGTGCATGCTGTTTTCCAAATAACTTTGCTGTCTGGTGAGAACAAAACCAATCATTATAAAGTTATTCAGTTTATTCTGTTTCTCTGAATTGCTGTTGCTAGTAACATCAGAAATGATAAAAGAGAATTCCTCTCTGTGAGATTATGTATGAACAAAGAACCAAAACGCCATTCTTTCTTCAAAGAGCTTTCAATCTCCTTTCAGTTTTTCTTCTTTCTCTACTTCAGGCTTCCAGTACCAAAAAAGGCCACAGGAAAGCTGGAGAGGGGCTGTTTACAAGGGCAGGGAGTGATAGGACAAGGGGGAATGGTTTTAAATTGAAAGAGGGGATATTTAGATTTAATATTGGGAAGAAATCCTTCCCTGTGAGGGTGGTGGGGCCCTGGCACAGGCTGCCCAGAGCAGCTGTGGCTGCCTCTGGGTCCCTGGCAGTGTTCAAGGCCAGGCTGGATGGGTACCCGGGCTTTCGGCACCCTGGGCTAGTGGAGGGTGTCCCTGCCCATGGCAGGGGGTTGGGACTAGATAGGCTTTGACATCCCTTCTAACCCTAACCAGTCTAGGATTCTATGATTTATGTTTTATTTATATCCATGTTTGTGCCATAATTTAGGATATTCTGATGTGTAATTAATTTATGGGAAGACAGTTAATATTGTTGTGACTTGCTACGTTGTTTCATGCATCAAGCCCATGCCCTGAGTGAAAGCAAGGCTGTGCAGATTAAGGAAACTAGAGGCAAAGGTGAGGAATAGAAAGATTTTTTCCTCTCCCAAAATAGTTTTGACTGACTTAATTGCCTTAGGGAAGGCAATCGATGTCATCTACCTGGACTTATGCAAGGCCTTTGACACAGTCCCCCACCACATCCTTATCTCTAAATTGGAGAGATGTGGATTTGATGGGTGGACCATCCAGTGGGTAAGAAACTGGCTGACAGACCGAAGCCAAAGGGTGGTGGGCAATGGGTCTGTGTCCGGGTGGAGGCCGGTGACAAGCGGTGTCCCCCAGGGGTCTGTCTTGGGACCGGTGCTCTTTAACATCTTTATCAATGGCATCGATGATGGGATTGAGTGCACCCTCAGCAAGTTTGCAGATGACACCAAGCTGAGTGGTGTGGTTGACACCCTAGAAGGAAAGGAAGCCATCCAGAGGGACCTTGACAGGCTGGAAAGATGGGCCCGGGGGAACCTAATGAGGTTCAACACTGCCAAGTGTAAGGTGTTGCACTTGGGTCGGAAGAATCCCAGACATAGATACAGACTGGGAGAAGAGCTTCTTGAGAGTAGCCCTGCTGAGAAGGACTTGGGGATTGTGGTGGATGAGAGACTTAACATGAGCCAGCAGTGTGCTCTTGCAGCTCGCAAGGCCAATGGGATCCTGGGCTCCATTAGAAGAGGGGTGGCCAGCAGGGACAGGGAGGTGATTGTCCCTCTCTACTCTGCCCTCGTGAGGCCCCATCTGGAGTACTGTGTCCAGATCTGGGGCCCCCAATACAAGAAAGATGTGGAACTGTTGGAGAGGGTTCAGAGGAGGGCCACAAGGATGATTAGAGGGCTGGAGCACCTGCCCTACAAAGAGAGGCTGAGGGAGCTGGGCTTGTTCAGCCTGGAGAAGAGAAGGCTGTGGGGGGACCTCATTGCAACCTCCCAGTACCTGAAGGGAGCAGAGAAACAGGAGGGGATTCAACTTTTTCAAAGGGTAGATAACGACAGGACTAGGGGGAATGGACTAAAGCTAAAGGAGGGAAGGTTTAGATTAGATATGAGGGGGAAGTTTTTTCCAGAGAGAGTGGTGAGGTGCTGGAACAGGCTGCCCAGAGAAGCAGTGGATGCCCCGTCCCTGGAAGTGTTCAAGGCCAGGTTGGATGGGGCCCTGGGCAACCTTGTGTAGCTCCAGGCCTGGAGGTTGGTGGCCCTGCCTGTGGCAGGGGGGTTGGAGCTCTATGATCCATGGGGTCCCTTCCAACCCAGACCATTCTATGATTCTATGATTCTATGACTTTATGAACTAGGTAACATAGAGCCCCTCATGCCTCACAAGTTACCAAAAAGAAAAGCTTTGTCTTTAAAATAGAAAAGTTGCCAAAAAAGGAAGATCCTTTTTCATCAGCAAGATTGGATTTTTATGCATCTCCCCACTGCTGTCTGCCAGCTTTTATTCCATTAAGGAAACTAGTGGAAGCTACCTGCAGGGGCAGCAGAATCTGCTCTGTAACCACAGACATCACCGAAGTCAGGGAAATAAATTGTTTATACTCTCTGTTGATAAACCCCTAATAAATTACTGGGGGCAGGAAAAAACCATTTAAGTCTGCTATAAATAATAGTGGCAAAAATAATATAATTCTATTGTAATTGAAAAAATATTGTTATCTAAATATACAGAATATTACTCATAATGGACTCCAATGTCCTCTGCCCTTTATCTGTTGGGATACTTCTGCACATTCCCCACATGGAAGCAGGATCTCCTGTGGTGACACACAGTAACTATAGTAACAAGACTTACTATGGTTAAATTAATCAAGCACTCTTTTTCCTCAAATGCTGTGGGATGTTATTTCTGTTTCAGAAATGAACCCTTGGCCATGTTTCTGATTTCCTCCTCTTCCCTTCTACTTTGACTCTAAACAGTTGCTCAAATTCAGTGTCTTCTATATCAAAATATATAACTAGGATAAAAACTTAAGTAAATTCTGAAGCTGTAGGTTACATCACAGAATCACAGAATCATAGGGGTTGGAAGGGACCTCCAGAGATCATTGGGTCCAACCCCCCTGCCAAAGCAGGTCATTGTCCAGATGGATTTGCAACAGGATCAGGTAGAAACATCCCATATGTCATATGTTATTCCACTGTTGAAAGTTGTTATGTGTTGCAGATTCCAAAACTGTATTTTAAAAAAACTTACACCCCACCCTGCAACTGGTCCAATTAAGCTCTTTTGATGTATATTTTATTGGATGAAACAGAATTAGTGTGATGTTTTGTAATCTTTTTCAGTGTGAGGTTCATTAAAACAAATAAAACCAACAAACCCCCTTTCAGCTACTTTAACTGGATCTAGTCTCTAGCTCTGGCATTTTTTTGGTGAAGGTCACATGTAGTGAGCTTTATATCTTAACATGTTTGCCTTAGGAAAATGCTATGCAGAATTTAGTGAGACTTGAACTTCTATATGGATAATAGATGGAGACTCCACCACCACCCTGGGCAGCCTGTCTCAGGGCTCTGGCACCGGCACCCTCACTGGGGAAAAGTTCTTCCCCATGTTGGTGTGGAACTTCCTGTGCTCTAACTTGCAGCCATTGGCCCTTGTCCTGTCCCCACAGACCTCTGAAAAGGGGCTGGCCATTTCCCCCTGCATCCCATCCTTCAGATATTTATAGACATTAATAAGGTCCCCCCTTAGTCTTCTTTTCTCCAGGCTGAACAGTCCCAGCTCACTCAGCCTTTCCTCACAGGGGAGATGCTCCAGGCCCTTCATCATCTTTGTAGCTCTTCTCTGGACTCTCTCCAGAAGGTCCCTGTCTTTTTTATCCCAGGGAGCCCAGAACTGGACACAACACTCCAGGTGGGGCCTGACCAGGGCAGAGTGGAGGGGATGTATCACCTATCTGTGCAATATGAGCTGGGGAGCTGCTTTGGCAGGGGGCTGGACCCGATGATCTCTTGAGGTCCCTTCCAACCCCTGTGATTCTGTGGATCTATGATCTGTTTGCTAGCAAGAGATTTTCAGAAGTCAACACAGTGACTGTGTAGGGGGAAGATATATGTAATGTATATGTAAAGTCCTAAGTGCATCTGAAAAGCCACCACTTTGGAAGAAAGTGTAGGAAATGTAGAGTTACCACAGGTCACAAGTCTGTGTCAGGTGTCAATATAAAATGGAATGCTGTTGCTTTGGAATTAAGCAGTGTTATTGCTCAGCTCCAATAAGTATAAAGTGGTTTTCCACTTCAAAGCACAGAAGATATGTTTATTTATCACAATGAATGGATCATGATGATGATCTCACCAAGATCACAGAAACAGAAGCCATGTCTTTGGCACAGTGGTGGTCAGTGGCATGGATTGGACTCAATGACCTTAACAGTCTTTTCCAACCTAGTGACTGGTCAGACTCACTTTACAGCCTGCTTTGCTGCTGCTTGCAGGAGCAGCCTTGGTACCACCTGGAGTTGGAAGTGCCAGAGTGTCCTCCAGACCAGCTTTGAAAGACATCAGTAATTTAGCTGGGGAGAAATGTGGCCTGCAGGAATGTTTTGGAACATGCTTACTCTCAAACGGGAGCGGGCACTGGTGCTCTGTGCCTCACTGCTTTGGTGTGCCCTACCTGCAATTCTGATATTATGTAAAGCTTCTATTTCTTGTAGAGATTTCTAATTCTACAATTTTCTGTTTTCTTTAGGGAACAGCAATACTACAGTCTGGAGTCTTACCAGCTATACCAGGTAGGAGCTATTTAGTGATTTCCTTTGTTAAAGAATAATATTTAAGTCCCAAATTGTTATGAGAGAAGCAGCAGATATATGGAAGCAGAACTAAAGATATATGGAAGCAGAACTAAAGACTATATTGAGAGATATATATAAAGACTATATTGAGAGATATCCTGTTTGCTGGTGGGTTTGCTGCTGCAATTCATGACTGACAATTACAAAATATGTTGGAACCTGTATTCTTTGGTTTTGAAGATAAATATAGTTGTTTTTTCCCTTCCTTTTGTAATCTAAAGAGGTTCAAAGTTGTCAGTTTCCATTTAAGATTTTTTTAGTGCTTTTCCTGCTTGCATCATTGAAGAAAGCAAATAAAATACTCTTTTTAGGCTATATTAATACCAAGGGGAGACTTAATTTATATGTTCAGTGTGTATACCCAGTTTTCTAAACAGCACAAAACCCCAGGAGCTGATCCTTATCAGCAGCAACATGGAGGTGCTTCTCTCAGGTCAGTGGAATTCCTGACTGACCAACAAAATCAGTAAAGGGAGGAAGCTGAGTACTTGGCCTGGAGAGATTATTTAGGCAAAGGTAACACACTGACTGTCTTTGCATTGTGAATCTGCCTATCAGTAGAACATGTTGGTCATCTGGAGCCTGATGTAGCCACACTGGTCTGGTAAAACTGGTCTGGTATCTTTTGTATCATCATTTTACTTCAAAGGTAACAATTTGTAATCATTTGGGTTTGTGTACTGTCTCCATCTTGTTCCTTTGAGAGGCCTGTGCAAAGAATTTTTTTAGTATCTGAAACATCTTTATATTCCTTAAACTGTTTATGTGATTATTTAGGAAATCCATTAAATGTTTCAGGCATCCTGCTTTCAATAAATGGGGAACAGCTCTTCATCCTTGGGCTTCTTTCTTACTTTTAAAAACCTCAGCAAATATGTAACGTGTAGGTGATTGATACTTGTCCAAACAAATCCTGTGATACTTGGGTGAATAAATCCAGGAAGATACCTAGGATCAGGAGGTGTCTCTGGAGAAGGTCACAAGTAACTCTACTCTTTTGTCTTGGCAGGAGAAAATGCAGCAGCATTTAGCAGATCTTGTTCCTAGTTATTCCACTCAAGTCAGTGGAATCACTCTTGATTTACAGAGGTGTAAGCAGAAGCAGAAATGGGATCATCAACTCTAATTTTATCTTTCCTTATGGTACTCAGGTTTCTAGTCCTCTAATCAACCCAAGGAAACCAGAGTACTTGGGATTAAAGTGTGTGTAAATACAGGGGAACTTGGGTCTGCAGATGTGTGTGGTGGGCACAAGATTATTTCTGCATTCATTTCAGTGGCAAATTAATTGTGAATGTAAGAAATATCTGACAAAGGCTTAATCTCAGACTATTCACACAAAAGAGTTAGGCCTTTTGAGAAAATCTGTCATTAAGCAAATTGGAAGTGTAGAAATACAGGACAGAGTTTTAGATCAACAAAGAGAAGATACAAGACTGAAGAAATTTGAGTGGGTGGGTTTTCATGTCTGGTATGCTGGGAAAATATTGTTTAAGAAAAGAACTGAATACTGGTTGGAATAAGTATAAAAGCTTCAGGAAATGCAGCATCTAAATCCAGTACTACAGTATTTGTCAGAGTACAAAAGAAGCCCATGTTTTCTTGGTCTCATTGCCACTGTATTGCCCTCAGATATTTCATTTTAAAGCATTGCCTTTTATTTGAACATTTCAAGTACAATTTAAATTGGTGCTGCAAAGCTGTAAGAATAATACTGCAGCCTTTGAATGTTTTGCTTCCACCATCTTTAATCCAAGCCAATAACTAAAGGTCCCTGAGTGCTGAGTAGTGACTCAAACAGTTCTGTTGGACTGAAGAAACAGCATTAGAACTTTTCTATGTTTCTCTATTATGATTTTTTCATCTGTTGTTGAGGATAATTTGAGTTAACTGCTTTCAAAACCTGTGGTGTGCATGTACATGGCAAGATACCTCTACTAAAGTGAATGATGGTACAGTGACTCAATATGCAGTTATAATGTTTGCTAGAATAGTGGTCCATTTAGTCATAAACATGTTTCTTTTTTACCACAGAAAGAACTGTATTGTGTTCTCATTCAAATACACTGTATGAATGCAAACCCAATTCTTCTACCTGTGTGCTACAGGTGCCCACATGCTCTGTACAATATTGTTCCTCTTGAATGCCTCAGTTCTGTAGCAAGAAATGGAGTTCAAGAGTCAGGAAAAATTATTTAAATATTTTAAAGTTTATTGGTAGTGAATGTGGGTGATGATATTCTCCTCCTGTTGTTATATATGCTCAGCAACTTAAAAAAACCCTGCCTAGTTCTGATGGCATGCTGAAAAGTGTTTATAAATGTGGCAACAATTTGAATTGGATTACTAGGTGGAAAAAAAAATGTTGAGGTGAATCATTTAGTTCTGGTTTAAATAATTTGGTTGCCTTTGTTATAAATAACTTCATAAAGATTGATTAGAGAGACTGAATTAGATTGCTTGCATTTGTAGGAGGAAAGTGTTCCCATTGTTAGCATAGCTTTTTACTACAGATCAAGGTAAGGGATTCACTAGTGTTGTATGATGAAGGTATGCCTGATATTCAGTATAATAGACTGCATTTATGGTTATTATGGACCTTAAAAAACCATGACAGGATAGAGGTTCAAAAATATGATTCAGATTTCCTGATTTCTGAGACTTCTGGATTCTGGATGTACATACATTCTAAGATGGTCACATGGGACCTATACAGAGTTTGTAATGAATTTTTAGGAGATTTTGTTGCATGATGTAGTGGATGCAATTTCAGAGAGCTGTATGTAGGTCCCTTTCCCAGGAGCTGCTTATGTGTTTGGAGTTGAGATGCACACTCAGTGTTGAGAGGCAGAACCAAAATCCCACACGTTTCTTCACAGAATGGTGAGCTGAAGAGCTCATCCTTAGCTGGTTTCTCTCTCTGGTACTATAGATCAAAGTACTGCAGGAAAAATAGGGCTGCAGGGATTGTCTGGTTCAAGCCTCTGCCCTGAGGTTAGGATGTACTTCTGTGTGTGTGTCTGACAGGTGTCTCTGTAATATGTTCTGTGATGAAAAGCCTTAATCCATTTTAAATAATCTGAAGTCCTTCTCTGTTCTTATATTTAGAATGTTTTTCCTAACAGTTGTGGTGTTTCTTGCTGTGATTTAGACTTTTCATTTAAATCTTGTTCTCCTTTTTAGTTGATTGCATCAGCTTAGATAGGAACCTCCAGCTCTTCCTCATAATGTCTTCATGCTCCCCTTCCAAATATTTCAATTTTCTTGCTTGAGCAGAACTCAGCAGCTCTCCTGTTTCATGAATGATGTTTAAACCAGGAGGCTGTTTTGTGGGGTGGGGGGAAATGCCACAGTTTCTGTCCTTTGTTGTCCACCTTCCCAAGCAAACTGAACAGTCTGAATCTCGAGGCTCCTATTTAGAGAAGCTAAGCTGAGAGCTGGAATGGGTTTGCAGAAGTCCTTATGTCCCTCTACAATCCCTGGAGAAGGCATTTCAAGCACACACTATCCACCACATTTCAGAAAGCTCTGTCCCTTCCCATTAGCTACAGGGAAGCTGGTTACCTCAGTGTTCCCAGGAACCAGACCCTTCTATAGTATAGACAAACTTCTATAGTGGGAGGTCTGAACTCCTTGTACATCTGTGCTGCAGGCTCTGGTGATGTAAAAATCAACAGCTGAATGGGGAAATATGTCACAAATATGCTCTCATGGAAAGAGTGTACTTTAAAAATATTAGTTTTGTGACTTTTAACTTCTCATGTCTTTTATTTTTGTCTGTGCAGTTCCATATTTTCTGTGTTCCATAGGAGCAAATTAATCAGCATTGCAACAGGCACTCTTCCTATCTGACAGCCTCTTTGCTTGGAATATCAAGCCTACACAAGGCTTGGTGGGACATGTTCTGGGAGGATGAATTAAGGAATAAGCATAAAACAATGTTGCAGATCAAAACTCAGCTGAAATGTCAGCTCAATGCTGGTTATGAACATTCTATCTCTGTTAAATTATTCTTAGGTAGAGAGTCAAGGTAGGGAGATAAAAAGCAAGAATAAAATTAAGTATATAGCAGGTGATGGGTGCTCAAAATGTACTCAGCTGTCTGATGGCTCAGCTTTTATGATGGAAAAATAGGCTTTCTTTCATGTATTTTTAAAACTTTTCTGGCAAACTGATGCAGCCTGGTACTTCTATTCCAAGTTTGTAGTAAGCTTTCAAGGAGTTAATTGGGAGCAGTGAGAAAGAAGAATCTGGGCCATACCATGTTGGTTGTTGCTGTTTAAGTTTAAAACTATTTATAATTCACAACTCTCTGGTGTCTTTTTTTTCAGGAAATGTATAGCTGGTGAACCCATAGAGCTGTGCTCTAGAGAATAGCACTAGGGGAATTAGATATTAGGGGGAAGATTTTTACAGAGAGAGTGGTGAGGGGCTGGAACAGGCTGCCCAGAGAAGTAGTGGATGCCCCGTCCCTGGGGGTGTTCAAGGCCAGGTTGGATGGGGCCCTGGGCAACCTTGTGTAGCTCCAGGCCTGGAGGTTGGTGGCCCTGCCTGTGGCAGGGGGGTTGGAGCTCTGTGATCCTTGGGGTCCCTTCCAACCCATGCCATTCTATGATTCTATGATTTTCAGCTCTTTAGTATGTGATGATACTTTTAGTAAAGCAGTAAAGGACTGTGTGGTGAACAGTGTCCACCAGAAATGTCATATCTCATAGGATTAAACACTGTAGTAGAAGACCATTATTGTAGTAAGAGACTGATTAATAAAACCCTGCCATAGCATGATATGCTCTTTCTTGATTATGCTTTATTTTATAAGTGCACTTAAAAATAATTCCATAGGGGAAGAAAAATAGGAGTCAGAAAGTGGTTTAAGTAAGGTGATTAAAATAACAGATTGCATTTGCAAGCTAAACCTTGGCCTTAATGACTCTCTGAATTATTAGGGGCCTGACAGGAGAGGGGGAAAAAAGAGTCACTGTGGCAAAACTGTACTCTAATGAATGATCCAATGCTGCTGCTTCATCTTCTGGGCTGAGTAGGTCCAACAGGTTCCTGTTTCCTGGTTTTGGGGTGACAGAAGGTGGTAAATCCATACCACAGAGACACTCTAGTCCTGTGTTTTCTCTACTCTTGAATTACTTCCCCATGAACTGTGGGGAAATGACATATTTCCAGCATTCTAGAACACCTTATTTGCAAACAGCAATTATTTCAGCTTTTTTTTTTTATTAAAGAAACGCATTATGTCACCTTCATTCTTGGTCAAGGTAGATCCTGAGCTTCAGACTCATCAACACTTTTGAAGCAAATATTTGCAAAGCATCTTTGAAGGCATATTTAAAAAAAACCCCAGGAAAATGGTGATGATTCTAGCTTAACAGTTTTGCATTTTTAAGTATGGGAGTTTGGGCTGGAGTGGCCCTACAGCATGGGAAGGTGAGTAATAGCTAGAAGCAGTTAGATGCTCTGTGATTCTTTTGAACACACTAATTGCTCTGAAAAGTGAAGAGCAACAAACTTAGGGAAATTTTATAGGGCAATTATACATCACCAGGAAGTCTTTTATTACATTTACATGAAAAAACCTTCTGAAGCACTTGCAGAATTTCTCCTGTCAATCAGCAGTAGCTTGAGGCTTTGGATGTTCCCTGAAGCAAGGTTTCTGTGCTGAAAGGTAGAGAAGGGAATGTTGCTTGGCTGAGAGGATCAAAGTACTTAATAATAAAGGTCGTTTTAATTCAGTAAGAAGCAAGAATGTATTGTAGAGGATAGTGTTTTCTTCTGTCCTGACTCCTTGTCAGCAAATTTAATAGCTCAGACCTGCAGAGATTGAGACCTACACTGTGAAGGCAAAGGAGAAGCTGGGCAGTAAGACCTGATCGCCTGGTGGATGCAGCATAGTGTTGCATACATTTCCCCCTCTGCTCTGCCCTGGTCAGGCCCCACCTGGAGTGTTGTGTCCAGTTCTGGGCTCCCTGGGATAAAAAAGACAGGGATCTCCTGGAGAGAGTCCAGAGAAGGGCTACAAAGATGATGAAGGGCCTGGAGCATCTCCCCTGTGAGGAAAGGCTGGGTGAGCTGGGACTGTTCAGCCTGGAGAAAAGAAGACTAAGGGGGGGCCTAATAAGATATTAAGACATTAATAAATGTCTATAAATATCTTAAGCATGGGATGCAGGGGGCATTGGCCAGCCCCTTTTCAGTGGTCTGTGGGGACAGGACAAGGGGCAATGGCTGTCAGCTGGAGCATAGGAAGTTCCACACCAACATGGGGAAGAACTTTTCCCCAGTGAGGGTGCCAGAGCCCTGGGACAGGCTGCCCAGGGGGGTGTGGAGTCTCCATCTCTGGAGAGATTCCAGCCCTGTCTGGACGCCAACCTGTGCAATATGAGCTGGGGAGCTGCTTTGGCAGGGGGGTTGGACCCCATGAGCTCTTGAGGTCCCTTCCAACCCCTGTGATTCTGTGATTCTATGATGGGTGACCTGATTGGAAAACGTAAACTGTCTGGGCTCAGTGCACAACAGGTATTCCAGCTTCCCTCTCATTTGTCAACTTTTTTTCATGGCTTTTTCTTGTAGCATGTGTGCTGTAAAGCCCTGCTTATTCTTGAAGAGTGGGCATAAAGAAATGACTGTGAAGTTAGAAAAATGTTTCAAATAGTGATTGTCTTCAGTGAGCTACATCAGACACTCAAGTCTAATCATATGTAGGAATGCAAAATATTCTACAGTATATTTTCATGTTGTCACATTTTCAAGATTGTCTTCCTCTTACAATCTGAAGAAAGTAGAACAGAAATAACTCTCTTGATGAGCTACTCAGTTTTAACAGAGACTTGTTCGATTCTGCCAGGCAGAACTGGATGGCAGAGGAAACTGAAAAAATTATTCTTAACAATGAAGATGATATTATATATGATATATATTATATTATATTATTATAAGATGAAAAGAATGATGGAAGGGAGTGTCTGTCTCCTGTTGGATGCTTTACATGTTCAGAAATTTATCTTGCTAACTTGCTTTTTCCATTCCTGCAAGTGTTATCCTAGGATCCATAAAAGAGAAACAAACCAGTTTGTATGGTAGCTGTAAAGAAGGAGGACGAAAATATCTAGGTTGATCTCTGTTCACATGTGTTTATACAATGCAGTTCAAACCTTCAGAAAAATTCCTTGAGAGATTTGACTATGTAAATATTTGTTAGTTGCCAGATTTGAAAATGAGGGAAATGCAACAGGTCAAGTCCTGAAGCATTAACATAGTTCTTTTAAACAAGCTCCAAATGAGAAAACTTCAACTTGACCATAAATGGACTGAAATATCTTATTGTTTTGAATCTCCTTTCCTGTCCTGTCTGCTTCTCACAAATCCTAAGAGTGGTGCTTAAAACTCCACGTTTCCTTAGGAATGTTTTCTACTGAACTATATTAACTTTTGGAGGAAGAAAAATCCCAAAACAACAAAACACAAGCTTTGGGATGAAGCTGCAATTAGCATTAAGCTGTAGTCTTCAAACTAAGGTCAGGCTTTCTGAGGCAAGAAAAAGGAAAATCAGTTACAGTGAAAATACAGGTATGTCAGCTAGTTCAGGGCTGTCCTGTTTTTTGCATTGTTTTTATCAGCAGACTTGTTAAAAATAAAACTTCAGATAACATTTTTAGTGGTTAAGTCCTCACCAGAATAGGAGATCTGATCTCATTTGTTAAAGTACAAAATAAGTTTCTCAGGATGGTGTGCTATTTTAAAAGCATTTTGCAGAGAAGTGTTTCACCTGCTCAGAGACTGTTCAGCAGTTTTGAAGCGAGTGTTAATTTTATACCTGGTCCCCACCATCCAGCAGCACACAGCCCAGTGGCCCTGTCACCAGTGGCAGGGTTACTCCTAAGCACAGCCTCCTACCTTATTTCTGTTAAGTACCAGTTACCTGCACCAGAAGTTCCCTTAAAATTATTTATGTGAGGCAGTAAATGCCTCTCATCTTGATTAAGGTGCCCAGAGTGACAGTGGTAGAGACAAGTCGTTGATGGCTGATAGGGATCACAGAATCGTAGGGGTTGGAAGGGACCTCAAGAGCTCATGGGGTCCAACCCCCCTGCCAAAGCAGCTCCCCAGCTCATATTGCACAGGTCGGCGTCCAGACGGGGCTGGAATCTCTCCAGAGATGGAGACTCCACCACCTCCCTGGGCAGCCTGTCCCAGGGCTCTGGCACCCTCACTGGGGAAAAGTTCTTCCCCATGTTGGTGCGGAACTTCCTGAGCTCCAACTTGCAGCCATTGCCCCTTGTCCTGTCCCCACAGACCACTGAAAAGGGGCTGGCTGATTCCCCCTGCATCCCCTGCTTAAGATAATTATAGACTTTAATTAGGCCCCCCCTTAGTCGTCTTTTCTCCAGGCTGAACAGTCCCAGCTCACCCAGCCTTTCCTCACAGGGGAGATGCTCCAAGCCCTTCATCATCTTTGTAGCCCTTCTCTGGACTCTCTCCAGGAGGTCCCTGTCCTTTTTAAACCAAGGAGACCAGAACTGGACACAATACTCCAGGTGGGGCCTGACCAGGGCAGAGTAGAGGGGGAGGATCACCTCCTTTGACCTGCTGGCTACACTCCTCCTGATGCCCCCCAGGATCCCATTGGCTCTCTCAGCCCCCAGGGCACACTGCTGGCTCATGGCCAACCTGTCATCTACCAGGACCCCCAGGTCCTTCTCCACAGAGCTCTTCTCCAGCAGGTCATCCCCCAGCCTGTACTGATACAAATGGTTGTTCCTTCCCAGGTGCAAGACTTTACACTTGCTTTTTTGGATAATGTAACCAAACAAGTAGGTATAATGCTGATTAGTTTGGTGGTTAAATAAATAAGGGGTACGTGTAGATAGACAAACCATGCTACATCCCCACCGCCCCATTCCCCAGTTGCTAGCTCGTTTCCTCAAGCTTCCGTAGCTGATATTGTACCTGATCCTGCTGATCTGATAAGGGCTGGGGTAAGGAGACTGACTCTGCCACCTGATGTGCCCTCTGCAAAGCTTCCCCAGCTGGAACGGTATTTCAGCCAGAGCTGACCTGGATTCACACCCCATGGAAGCTAGATCCTTCGCCTACCCTTCACCCTGCCTCACTCTGTGCATGTCTGAGACTGGGCAGCAGTCTTCTGAAGTGTGATGCAGTTCTTCCCAATAACTTTAATAGGGTTTAGATTCAGCTTGGAGAGATTTTAAAGAACACTTTAAACTTTGTGGGTGCCCAAGCTATGTTATGGATTGCAACGGCAGCTCCCCACTCTTCTTTCATTGTCATTTTACTTCTCATTTCAGGATGACTATGTCTGTGAATAAGGTTGTACCTAACACAAATTCTGAGCTCAGTGTCCTGAAAACAACAAAATTAGATTATAGGGTCACAATCTCATGATAAAAAATTGGGGGGGAGAGGGGGAGGGGAACAGTAAAACCCAATTGTTTGAATGAAGAACAATGTCTTATAATTCTTACTGAATTTTTTCTTGATGTTTCAGGGACATCTAAAAATGCTGATGCTCAGCAGATATCCAGTCATAGCAGGTATCTAGATGTAATGTGAATCTCTCCCTTTGAAAACAGGTGTTGCTTCTGTCATGGCAGCTTCAGGCTCTTTGAAAGCACATAGAGGACACAGTCTCCAAGGTGGTAAGTATAAGTGGTTATGAGGTATGTGTGTGCATGTTAATTTAAATTATTTCATTAAAAATACATTATTTTAACTTCAGACTATATTAAAGGTACTGTATGACTTGATTCCCTATTGTAAGCCTTACATATGTCTTTGGGTTTTTAGCTTTGCAGGGTTTTTGTTAGAAAGGCATTGACAGATGGGATAAGTTTAGAAGAGGCAGTGACAGATGAGATAAGTGTCAAAGCATAGGCAGAAATCTTATTCACAGCAGTAAAATGCTGCCAACACTTTAACAAAGAGCACCCACCAAAAAAATCCCACCTCAGGCCATGAGAAATCCTGTACTGTAGCTATGACGTGGTAGGAACCCCCCCCCCCCCCCCAC
>VZTU01018150.1:46595-76117 GCA_013400835.1 Zapornia atra
TCCCTTTTTTTTTTTACATAATGCAATGACAGATGTAAGTTATCTTTTTCTATCATTATAAAGTCCTGGAAGAAACCTGGAAGCAACTCCAGGGGCATTAAGTTGTGGCATTTTCTTTAAAAATAAAGAACTTGAATGTGTGCAGAGAAGGGAATGTGAGGGGGTGTGTCTGTGTGTATGGTATGTGTACACATATGGTTGCATATGTATGTATGTAAGCACACATTGCTGAAAAAATATATGTATATATCTGAGTGTATAAAATATGTAAAACCTGTATTAATATATTAATGTCTCCTAAAAAAGCAAGAAAACTCAGTGCCTGACTTTTTGCAGGTACAGTTTTGTGCAATTTATATGCTTATTTATGGACATGCTTAACTTCACCTATGAGCAATTCCGTTTTATATCTCACCAAGAGTTTTGTAGCTTTGGCTAAAGTTGCTCAGGCTGAAAGGCTGCTGTGCCAGGGGTGTATATGTGTGTGTATACAGACAAGCACACACAGACAAGTTATTGAAGTATGCCAATAAACCAAAGTAATTTGAAGGGACATTTTAAGTGCTTCCATTCCCAAAAAGCCTTATGGTTTTAGACACTATAAGCTTTTATTTCACAGTTGTTGAGTACCTGTAATTCTTAGTAATTTTCCTGGAGCTGAACATACATATCACTCTGAAAATCAGATCTCAGGTTTCTCTTCTATAGCGTATCTTAAAACCAGGGATCTCCAAACAGATCCCTTTTGAAAACAGAGTCCTTTATTTGCATCTCCAAAACTATGCCTAATGTAAATCAGCATCAGCATCAGAATATCCACCTTGAGGCTAAAACTTTCATTGGATAATTCTCTGCTGTCCCTAAATAGCATAAAACCAGTTCTGTGTAAGAGCACAATGTCTTCACAGATGCTACAGAACTGAGGCACAACAGGATGATCTGCTGCAATAGAAGGTTATCCACAAATCTTTGTCATCTTGCTTTTGTACATTCAGACTGTAGGATTCAAAACTTGACTGAGTTTTTTGTGTTGCATTGTCAACATAATTCTTGTGTTCTACATATGTGTCCTGATACAAGATGTTATTTAAATAAAATGTTATGGCAGTGACACTACACTAACAAAGCAGTGTACTTATGGGGGGGTAATAGAAAACCCATCAGAATTTTGACCTGCAATAACATAGCAGCTTTGGCTTCCAGAAGTTACCAGGAGTGATACATTTGGGTATTGTGGTTTCTTGATGTGTACTCTTAAGATGAGATATCACAGCCCAGTTCAGTTTTTCAGATATGCATTATAATTCATATTGCTGAGTGAACTTTTCATGCCCATGAAGGTTTCACTAAGCAACTGGAAGGACAGGTGGGTGTTTGCTTTTGAGGCAGAATTTAGCCTATAAATTTATTTGAATGTAGCTTCAATAGTGATGTAAATCTCTGAAATAAAAAAGCAAAGCATCTGAGAGCTGACAATTGCCACTGTCATCTGTCCTGAGATGCACTTTTCAGTTTATCAGTCTAGAGTGTTTCTGACAGGAAAAGAAATATTTCTTATGAGATTCCCAGTTTAAAAGATTTTTTCCTTGTTTGGCCAAGGGGCAGCAAACTGCTCTGTAAACATATATTCAGTAAAACTGGAATGCCTTGGACTTACAGCTCATTGGAAACTGCTATTGAAGTCAGGATCCTCCACTGGAGGACTTGCAGGGTTCAATGGCTTGCTATGTGCCTATTTACATTTACTATTCCAAATGAGCATTGCTTGTCCAATGCACTGAAATGCAGTGTTTTCCATCATGATATAAAGTGCAGCTGCAATAATTCTATCCTAAAAGTCTCTTCACCAGGAAGATGTACTGCCAAGGTTCTCTACGAAGACTCCCTCTCTGGACTTCACTCCAGATGGCTTCCACTGAATCCAGGACTTGGAGCATGGGTAAAGGTTTTACACAACAGTAAAGGTCATCGAATCACTGCTGGTCTTACAGGAGGAGCCACAGTCTGAAAGAGATGTTTTTCAGGTTGAGCTGGGCTGTGGTTCTCCCTGCACACACGTATTTGTGCATGTCCTAGTAACTTCAGCTAGGATTAGCTAGATGGCTGGACATAAATTTATGCTTATAGCCTTTGTTAATATTAATGTCTTTATCCTGTAAGGCTTTCCACACATGAAGTAATTAACTTTTTAGACTTCAGTTTCTCTTTTTGTACTAAGCTTGAATACAACAAATAGAAGAGATGACTTCCACTTATTTTTTTAAATTCACAAATTCACTCTGTATTCTCATGCACTAAATTACCTTTAGGAGGCTGAAACAGGAGGCTGAAACAGGAGGCTGAAACAGGAGGCCAAACCTTATGGTTTTGTCTATTAAAACTGGATGGTTGTTGTTTTTACAGTACCTCTCAGGCCTCACTCTCAATTACAGGCTTGAAATTTCTCTTGCAGAAGCCAAATTTTTCTCATTTGAGAAAAGAGGAGCTCACAGAAACTGAAAACATCTTTTTTTTTAAAAATAAAATAATGTGCCTTCAATTTCCAGTGGTGAACTTGGGAAAATGGAAGTCAAAGGACAATGCTACAAGCAGCATTGTGTTCACCATCTTGCTTCCATGGGTTATCGTGAGTACCACTGTTCACCTGGGAACAGTCAGGGATTTATTCACATACCTTGCATAAAACTTGTGCATAAGTGATCTAAACCACAGTCTGTAGTGAGTTCAGATTCAGAGCTCTTTGCAAAATACCCAGCAAATTTCCCATGCTTTTGGAGAGAAATGTGGTTCAGAGCTTCTGCTGGTACAAAGGCTTTGATCATTTTTAATTTAACATTCTACTGGGGTCAGATCTCCTCCTGCCCTGACCAGGAGTATGAGGAACTAATTAACAGAAGATCAAAACAACGATGTGATGTGGCTGATAATTGTCAGATGTTCTTGAAGTACTTTAACAAGGCAGAAGAGTTCTCAGTGATGAGGAAATATGCTGACAGCACTGTTTGGGCATGACCATTAGTGTGTTGTGAGGTTACTTCTCAGTCCTATTCAGTAGGTTACTGCCAAATGTAACTACTTCTTCAGCAGCTTTTGTGGCCTTGTTCATAAGCTGTTATGGAACTTAATTCTATGGAAATATTTGGGTGATGGAATTTCTCCAAGTTACCATGTGTTTGCAGGGAGGGCTAGAGGCATTCAGTTGCCCAACAATGCAAATAGTTGTCTGGGTTTTAATAATCCTGAAAAATGCTAGCAGGTGTCTTCAGGCATCTACATGTGTGTGAAAATCAATGAACTTGGAAAAATTCCTCATTTTCCTCTCTGCTGTAAATGTGAGTTTTAATAACTACAGCTTGGAAGATAATTCTCAAATCTGATTTATGAGCAGTTACTTTTTCTTTTTAAATGAGGTGCTGAAACATGTGCCCTTCAGTAAGTACCTTCCCTATCTGCCTAGGGTAAGGCATATATTCTTTGTTAAAAGGACCATAGGAAGAAGACAGAGTTCTATGGATTGCTGAGCACTTGTTTCAGGTAAAATTATGCATTTTTTTTTCAGATGACAGCACTGTGTTATATTTTTATGCCATCTCTTACCTGGGAAGACATTCAACTCTCATTCAGCGAGTCATACAAACATTATTTGCAATCCAGGTTGAAAGGCAGTGTTAATTTAACATCACAGAGCACTAAGAACAAAGAATGAAGAGTAAGGATGGAAGAATTGGAAGTCATTAAATAGGTATTTGTAAGTAGCAGCTCTGTAAACTTCTATCTTTTCAGTGTAGGTGAGTAGAATTAAGGAGAAGTGACATCTTAAAAAAAATTCTGGATGGGTTCTGAGGACTTCAGTCTTATGGTTTTCCTGAAAGATGACAGGCTTCAGGGTAGTGTCCCTTTGAGGCTTAGGGCTGTGATGATCAGCTGGTTAAAAACAATTCTCCAGTGGACTTTTCTTTGACAGGCTGGCACCTGAAATCATAGGAAAATACATGTAATTCGTGCCCTGGATCCAGGTACAATAAATAGCTTTATAAAGCAATGGGCAGGTCTGGGAAAGTGCAACTGCCAAGTAAACTTTTAGTAAAAACTTTAAGGTGAGTGAAAGTTAGCTTTCCAACATTTGTCTTTGTCAGAGCATCTAGAAATAATTGAAATGTATTATCCCACAGTGTACACAGAGGCGTATGTAACCACCATTTGACTAAAATAATATGTGTCAACTTATTTGAGGAATAGTGCAGCAGGGGGGGAGGGATCAGAAAGCAGATGTAGCATGACAGCAATTTTTCTCTACATTACATTATACTGTTGTGAAATCCCTAAAAAAACCCCCACCCAGTTAAAAAAAAAAAAAAGCTGTAGCATCTGCTATTGTGTAAGTTAAATTTTACTCATCTGTGGGCAGAGCTGGCAATTTATGGATAGCTCATATACAGAAAATAGAGCAGATTGCATGCTTGGAAGGGAATCTGGCTCTTGGATACCAACGTTTGATTATGTAATGAATTGCTCAGACTCATCACACGTCGGTGTCCCTGCTACAGTTGGATGAGGTACCCCATGGGCTGCCTTTGCCTGCCTCACCGCTCTTCCTCCTTTTTGCACCACCAGCAGTACTGGGAAGCACAGGAAAAATTCCTATTGGGAGTTTGGAGAAGTAGGTAGGTGTCAGCAGAGAGCTGGAAAGCAATAGTTGTCCTTTGCCAGTTTATACTGACTGAAGGGCAGCGAGGGGGTGACAAAGAAGTATTTGAGTCTGTAAATGGTAGTTTGGGCTAGTGCTGGAGACTGACTGGAGGTTGTTGCTTCTCAACAAAGTGTGGTTGCAGCAAGGAAGTGGAGGTTCCTGGAGCAGGCTGAGGTTTCTCCTTGCATCCGGAGGAGTGTAGCCAGCAGGTCAAAGGAGGGGATCCTCCCCCTCTACTCTGCCCTGGTCAGGCCCCACCTGGAGTATTGTGTCCAGTTCTGGGCTCCTTGGTTTAAAAAGGACAGGGATCTCCTGGAGAGAGTCCAGAGAAGGGCTACGAGGATGATTAGGGGCCTGGAGCATCTCCCCTATGAGGACAGGCTGAGTAAGTTGGGACTCTTCAGCCTTGAGAAGAGAAGACTTAAGGGGGGACCTAATTAAAGTCTATAATTATCTTAAGCAGGGGATGCAGGGGGAATCAGCCAGCCCCTTTTCAGTGGTCTGTGGGGACAGGACAAGGGGCAATGGCTGCAAGTTGGAGCACAGGAAGTTCCGCACCAACATGGGGAAGAACTTTTCCCCAGTGAGGGTGCCAGAGCCCTGGGACAGGCTGCCCAGGGGGTGTGAAGTCTCCATCCCTGGACATATTCAAGACCCGTCTGGACACCTATCTGAGTGATATGTCCTAGGGAGCTGCTTTGGCAGGGGGGTTGGACCCGATGATCTCTCGAGGTCCCTTCCAACCCCTGCGATTCTGTGATTCTATGATTCTGTTAGGTCTGTTGAAACAGACCATGTGCTGGTGCTGTCTCTACCAGGAGTGGAGTGGAAACTATGGGATGGTTAATGACTATGTCCAATGCTGAAGAGTGAGACTGTTCTTGTCCATGCAAGTCATGCAAACTGCTCAAGTTTGTACTCTAAATGTGGTCTAGACCTTGGAGGGAATTATCCTCCAAGTCTGTTTTTTCTCCTCTGTGGAAAGGAAATGAAATCTTGGTTATGCATATGTTGGGTGAGGGATGGTGGGAGCTGGGACCTGCTGTCACACTAAGCACCAAGGTGCACCTGATTCGGTGTTTAGCTACACCAGTGTTATTTACAACAGTTGGGAGGTTTGCTAGAGACAGACCAGGTCTATGGAAAGCCCAGGGACTGGTCTTAGGTGGGGTTTTGCCATCTCTGTGCTTCTTACAGTGAAAGCATGAAAACAGTGCCCAGAAGCGATGGCTGTGAGAATGCATTTCCTGGCCTTGAAGTCCCAGGTGGGCTGCTGTGGATATCTGGAGACAGTGGATATTGCTTTCACCATGTGTATCTCTGGCCAAAGACCACCTCCTTCACACTGATGTAATTTAAATGTTTAGACCCTCTCATTGCTGTCCATCTGGTTGGGGAACTGTCAAGATGCAAGTTACAGCCTGGCCATCTCCAGTTTGGAGTGTGACAGGAACGCTGTCCCTCTGTATATGAGCACGGTGCTTGCCCCAAGCAGCACAGGAAGAGCCAGAAGAAACTGGGTGAAACAAACCCTGGTGTCCCAGGAGCAAAGCTGTCACCATGAAATCACCAACCAACCTACCCCTGCTCAGTCTCTGCTGTGTCACTGGGAAGCTGTATGTGGTCAAAGCTGACCAGGGTGAGTCCCTCTGCTTCTTGGTTTGAAGTGACTCAAGAGAATCCCTGTTTTTTCTGACTATGTGCTTGTGGCTCGTGTCCCTTCTGTTATCTGAGGCATGTACAGCAGCAGGACTTCTGACTGCCCTGTTTGGGTACAGTGATTGTCTTGATCTTTCAAAAATTCTAGCATAGCTGTATAAATATATATATACATATAGCTGTATAAATACAGATGGCAATGGAATACGAAGGAAAGCAATTCCTGAGAGTATCTCTGGCAAATCATGTTCTTGTCCTGAATTAGTAACTACTCATTAATGAAACCTTTGTTTTGCAGTTCTACAAAGCTTACCTCTCTGCAGGAAGATAAAGGGTCAGTTCATGCAAGACTCGCAACAAGTGATCAGTGGTAAGGGTTTAGTGACATCAGCAAAGTGAAGCTAATGTGAACATCATCAGACACGTGCATCCCATATAGATCAGCACTACTGGCTGCTAGAGCAGGGCTTGGAGATGGGTAGCTCGAGTGTTCTGAGCCATGTTTACCTGTGTGGAAGGTATTTAGATTGTTGGAATGTGGGGGTTTTTTGTGTAAGAATCTGTGTCAGTTCAGTTTAGGAACAAGGTATAACCTGAAGCCTTCCTTACAAAAACTGGGAGAAAGTGAGTGTATTGCCCACTGCCAGCAGCCTGCTGTTGAACTGACCAAGAGTAACCCCCATTCCTAAGCTCCATGGAAGTTTCTTTTTGGAGATGTCACTTTGTGCACATAGTTCTTCTCACTCCCCTTTTGGAACTTGAAAATGGAGCAAATACCAGATTGTCAATGGAGACAGGACCTGCGATGGATTCTGACTGGGCATATTTGGAATTGTAACTGGGAATCCTAGCACTTGCACCTGCACTGAGGTTGGAGAAGGGACCCTTTCTGCATTGAAGGGCTGCCTAGTTAATGCCTCTGGTTCCCAAGTCTTCCTGGGGACAAAACTGAGATTTGAATTTTGAGGTTAGAAGCAGTGCAAAACGGTGGGTTTCACAGGCAGGTTTCAAGTTCCCAGTGTGCTGCTGCTTAAAATAAGGTTGCTCCCTTCCCCCATTAAAATAATTTGCACAGAAAATTGTAACTGCAGAACATCAAATAGCATTTTATTTGAGTTAGAAGCCTATTTCAAAGTGATTCAACATTTACTTGCCCTACTGAAATCATCTAACTGTAATTGGGCTGCAGTCATTGCTGGGCCAAATAACTTGAAATACTCACTGTGGATGAGAGTTTGTAGATTTATTTTGGCTCGAGCAGACAGGTTTTAGGAACCCTTCTATTTTATGGCTGTGGCTACTAGTAAAAAAAAAAATCCATAGTCTTTTTTATCATTATTATTTTAGATTCTTGTAGATGAACAACCTGCTTCCCAACAGGTGCTGTGGGAATGGTCTGAAACACGTTAACTGGGTGTTGATGCTGGTGCTTGTAAACAAACTGGTGTGTGTTAGGTAATGTGATGTGGAAGGAAAATAACATCTCCAGCTTTCATAGCTACTTGTTCCCAGTTGCAAAGGTAGGACTGTTTGCACTGAAAGCAAAGGTTTATTCTATTTATTGGTTTACATTTAATGACTTTTACATTTATTTCTCATATTCTTATTAAATGCTATGGAAAGAAAAATTGCATTTAAAAGTTATTTCAGAACTGCCTCTGTACTACTTCCTGGTAGATCGTTGTATGTCAAATGGCATGTTTTAAACAACCCCCCAATCTCAAATAGCTCTGAAGCAGAGACAAATGATGGCAGGGAAGG
Source organism: Zapornia atra (assembly GCA_013400835.1). Taxonomy (NCBI): domain Eukaryota; kingdom Metazoa; phylum Chordata; class Aves; order Gruiformes; family Rallidae; genus Zapornia; species Zapornia atra. The sequence continues at coordinate 54,706 of VZTU01018150.1, forward strand.
TCTGTGGATGAAGAAGGGATTGTGAACTGAGCACGTGAAGGGTGCCTGGCTTAGTCCGGAGCCGAACCTTGTACTTGAGCTCCCGACACCTGCTCTGGAGCGAGGGGCTGCAGAGGAGTGCTCAGCAGCCTGCTCCCCGGGCTGTGGGGTTTGGGCACTGCAGCATGCTGGGTCCTGGCTGGGGAACTGTGGGCTTTCATGGAGCGTAACCGCACCCGTTCACCTCAAACACGGTGAGTTGGGGCCCAGTCAGCGGCCTTCAGGGCCACGGGAGAGAGGTGCCTGCTGAAGCAGAGCTGCAGACCCAGCATGCTGGATCAAGGCAGGGTACGCAGAGGTGTGTGTCGTGTTCTGGAGTGGGGCGCTTGGAGCTGCTTTCTGCTCCCCTGGACAGGGTGCAAAGCCCTTTGGATGCTCAGCCAAGATCAGCTGTGGAGGCAGCCATGTCCTGGAAGCCAAGCTGCTTTCTGCCAGTCACCTCCTGAGCAAAGGCTGCACTTCCCTGGCTGAAGGGATACCCAAGAGGCAGCCCCATGCACAGCAAGCCTGAGGAGAGCCCCACTGGGGAACTTGGGCGGCAGCTCAGCTTGCAGAACTCTGTACATGATCTCTCCCTGGTGAATTGAAATGCTCTGGCCATTGCCTGATCTATTACGTTATCAGAATCCCTTGGGAAGGGAGGGGGAATCGTTACAGCAATACATCTGCTGTACTGGCTGTTCCTAATTTGTCTCAGTGGAATGATGTGAGCTGAGCTACTCTACCAGCGTGTTTATTTTAAGACTTGGTTATTTTTGTTGTTTTTAATGCCTTGTGTTTTTCTTTCCCTCTCATTTCCACCCCCAGCCTGGTCAATAAATAAAAATCTGTCCTATGTGCAATTAGCAGCATATTTATTTAAATTGAGGTTCTTTTTCAGGGCAGAATTTGACAGATTGTGTAAAACATTCTGCTCTTCTTTTTTTCCCCCCTAAAAAATACAGTGGTTTCCTCTTTCTTCTGCTCCCACTTTTGTATTTCAAATTGTTTTGCAGAGTGATTTGAAAAACTTGGTAAATTGAATAATTACAAAAGACTCAGACAAAAACCAGTCAAGGAAGAGAAGGTTCAACTGCTGTTTAGAAGCTGTTAAGTCTTTCCTATTCAGAGTCTCTCCCACCCCATCTCACCCCTGAACTCCACTGTTCACCTTCCAGGTGGTACAGGACTGCAGGCAAATTTCATTTACACCTTTTTTCCTTGGTTTTGAATTTTTGTTGCTATTTACAGAAACACAAGAGTGGTGACTCAAGCTATTTTTTTTTTAATCTGTAACACCTCAATGACTACCCAGTTTTGTTATTTTGGTCAAATGAACTGTCTTGGAAGCTTAAAGCCTGTACTGATTAACTGACTGTTAAGTATATTGACGTGTGTTGAGGTGCAGAATCTGGAAACAAGGGTGGGATCAGACTTTACAACTCACTGGCCTGTGCACTGTCCCCAGCTCTCAAAAGCAGGAAAAGCCCCAAAGAGCCTTGACAGGAGCGGAGACTGTTCAGATCCCTTCTCTGTGCTGTTGCAGAGTCCAACCTGGTACAGAGGATGTCAGAGGAAGCTGTAATTGGGGGCAGCAGCTTCTCCTGTTTTAATATTTTTTCTCCTCTAGGTTTAGGAACAGCCTTTGGACCCACTGACTTGTTAACAGCTCTGTTAAACAAAAGAAGTGACCCTGTGGACCACAGCCTCCAACCTTTGCCACTGATTAGACTCATTCCTAATTTGAAATGACTGTGACAGGTAAGCATTTTGTCAGCCCCTTATACTTTGAAGCGCTTTCCAAGCATTGTCTCTGCTGGAGCCTACCTGGCCTTTGGGCCTGATGCTGCCATAGCATGTCAGGTAAAGACACAGTACAGCTGCTTACAGAGCAGCTCTGCATGTGGAGACACCACTACTTCAGCTGATCTGGCCCTGGTTAAGCGCTCAGTGAGCCCAGTGCCCTGTGTGCTATTCCAAAACTCCTCAGCTGTTCCTCAAGCAACGGATTCCATTTGAGTACAGTTGAATAGTTTAAATATTTTATTATAAATATATATTTTGAATATTTGAGAAACTGGCTACCACTGGCCTGGACAGGCACACTCTCTGCTGGGTAAAGAACTGGCTGGATGGCTGGCCCCAAAGAGTAGTGGAGCTGAATCCAGCTGGAGGCCGGTCACAAGCAGTATTCCCCAAGGCTGTCCTTTTCAATATCTTTATCAATTACGTAGATGAAGGGATTCCCTCAGTAAGTTTGTGGACACTAAACTGGGAGGAAGTGTCAATCTGCCTGATGGTAGGGAGGCTCTTCAGAGGGATCTGGGCAGGCTGGATCAACGGGTTGAGACCAACGGGATGAGGTTCAAGACCAAGTGTAGAGTGCTGCACATGGGACATAACAATCCCATGCAGCACTACAGGCTGGGGGAGACTGGCCGGAGAGCTGTCTGGCAGAGAAGGACCTGGGGGTGTTGGTTGACTGCCAACTGAATATGAGCCAGCAGTGTGCTCAGGTAGCCAAGGTGGCTAATGGCATCTTGGCATGTATCAGAAACAGTGTGGCCAGCAGGTCCTGGGAGGTGATTGTGCCCCTGTATTCGGCATTGGTGAGGCTGCACCTCGAGTGCTATGTTCAGTTTTGGGCCCCTCACTAGAAGAAGGGCATTGAGGTTCTTGAGCGAGTCCAGAGAAGGGCAGCCAGGCTGGGGAAGGGCCTGGAGAGCAAACCTTATGAGGAGTGGCTGAGGGAGCTGCAGTTGTGTGGCCTAGAGAGGAGGAGGCTGACCTTATCGCTCCCTACAATTACCTGAAAGGAGGTGGTAGAGAGATGAGAGTCGGTGTCTACACCCAAGCGACAGGTGATGCAGGGGAAGGGACTCAAGCTGCGCCAGGGCAGGTGACTGCTACTATTAATGGCAGCCTGTGTTTCTTGTGACAGACAATGATCCTCTGGAATATAAGTAACTGTTGGCTTACATTAAAATAAAAAGCTTTGAAAAAAGCTCACCTCTTCAAAGCAAGCTATTCAGAATCTCCAAGTAAGACTGCTACCAAGGTTTTGCTCCACATCACTTCCACTTACAGAACCACACTATGGTGAACCCACTATGAATACAGAACTGGGTAAGTAATATTTATATGAGTGGCTGATTCTGACTGAACAGATCTCTTCAATATTCCTCAGGATCAGTGAGTGACAGAGCTCCCTAACCCAGCAGCTGTAATGATTTACCCTCACAAGGCCTTTGCCTAACCTGTTCCTGGAACAGTTTCATGTGAAACTCTCCTTAGCAATGAAGGGTCAGCGTTATGATTACAGAAACCTTCAGCCTTGATGGCTAATGTTTGCCAAAGTCCTGATGTGCAACAGAAATATCTGGTCTCAAAAGGGAAAGCAGTAAGAAGCATTGCTGGAGATTGTACTGGATACGTGCTCAAAGAGAAGGTACTTCAGGGAGCCTTCTGTCTATTCAGGATACAGAAACAAATTCTTGTGGTGCAAAACAACCCCTCCTGTTTTAAAAACTCTGTGAGTGAATTTCACTTTGAAGGAATAAGCAACATGCTCAAAAAGCAGATCTGGTTACTTCCTACTAAGTGAGAAGGAAGAAAAAAAGAGCCTCACCAGTACCTTGTTTGGATTTTTTTTAATGACTCAGTGTAACAAAGCCAAGCAACCATGAACAAGATAATTGTACATGTACATTGAGTAACTTTAGATGTGTTAGTCTATAACTAAATTGTATAAATTGACCTCAATGCTTGTTCCCTCCTTACTCCTCCTCCCCCTCTCATGTGGAAGATTCATATACAGTGCAGCTCTGAGCCACTGCTCAAAGTCAGTAGAAGTATTTTCGTTACCTTCAGTAGGAAATGTATTACAGCAGGCATTGAAAGAAAAGACTTCTGGCCCCTGTTTAAACTTCCTGCACCTCTGTGTTTGCTTTCATGGATCAGAAAACCTTTCCTGACTATCAGATTAGTATTACTTCACTAGCAGGAATCCTCTGAGAATTCACATATTTTTTTCTTTTGACATGACCCCTTCTTTCAAAGGCTGTTACTTGATTCAGATGGAAGATTTCTATGATCCAAGATAATGCAGCTTAGATTTATAATCTAATCATTTCATTTAATTGATAGTGCAAATACAAAACTGGCAATGAAGTAGAATAGAAAAAAATGTTTCTGTACAGGACAACTCTGTTCAATCCTTACTATTTCAAAAGGACTCCTTAGTAAATCCTGTTCAAAACCTGCTTCATCTGTTTTGTGTCAACAGATTGATTCCATGAAGGAGACCAGATTTTTATAATTCATTGTGTTGAAGTCCTTGAGAGATTCTGCTGGATAAGTCTTGCAAGTGCTTTTTTACCTAGCAGGAAAACACAACATTTCAAACAAATTTTAGTAAGACAATGAATTATCCATATCATAATCCAGATTTTGCTGTCAGTGACAACAGGAAAAGCAAAGACCAGGGAGGTTTCAGGCATTTTAGAATTCTGTCTATATAAAAACCAGCTATGCATACTTTGGAGTATACCTATTGAGTACAGGACTATGAGCCTGAAACACCCTCTCTGGAAGTTATTCAACTTGCATGAAAAATCAGCACATACCCTCTCCTACCCATTAAACTTTCAACATGTACTTACACTGGATTTATACAAACCTTATATCCTAGTTCTTTTGTCTTTTCTTCCAGCATGGTGTATTTCTCTTTCTTCCTGTTCAGGTGATCCTTATCTCCAGTTTCCTCTACATGCTTCAGTTTCTGGTGTGAAATCTCTAATTGTTTCTGATAGTGATGGTGTTTTTCAATTTTTGCTTCAAAGTGTTTCAGCTCCTCCTAAGAAAGCAAATACATACAGCTTCATAGGATTTTTCTGTCCAAGGCTTCCTCTCTCTTTCTCACCAAGACATCCCTAATACTATTTCACTAAGTCAAGCACAGAAAGCTTTTTGGTTCCCTGCTTCTTCCCAGTGCCTGGACGATACGTTAGCATCACCAGTAAGACACCCGACTTTGAAGGCAGGTGCTGAACACGTGCCACTGTGAAGTCCTCAAAAGGAACCTGCTGATGGCTGTGAGGTGCTAGGAGATGACAGCAGTGTATACCAAATGTTTATAACAAAGAAGAATGGACTGGGGGGGAGACAGACAATTTTAAAGCTTATTTTCAAAATCAGTTTCTAGATTTGCTATTTTCTGCTCAGACTTCAATGTTTTCTGGGCTTGTAGTCCACTACAATGAGTCTGAAATTAATTAACAAACAAAAATCCCTCGTAGACTGCCCCAAAGCCAGTGGTCAGATTATCTGCAGTGTTCAGGGACACATCAGATAACCTGGTACACTGCAAGGGAAACCAAAGAATTAATAATGTCTCTACCTACCAAAGCATGCTCTTGTTTCACTATTTCAAGGCTATTTCAATTCAGTTTCTCTATGTCTTAGGACATGTCCTCTAAGAAGAGGATATGAACAGCTGAGGCTGTCAGGCTGCTTCCAACAACAGTTCTCTGTATTACATCTGAAAAATTCAGATAAATCCCACTATTTGACAGAGCCAACTTAATTTTGGTCACTGCTGTGTTTCAGTCCTGGTGGCTGACAAAATTCCTCTTGTTTCTAGACAAAACCAAAAATAAAATCCATCATTCTAGTAAGATCTTTAGTTTTTAAAGCAAAGGGGTTTTCTTGTCAGCATTTCTGACAAGAAAATGGTTTCCTTTTGCTGCAGAACATCCCAGCCTCTTTTATATGCTCGAATTCAGGAGCTCACTTTGGGGTTTTACTGCTCTGATAACTCATTTCAGCTGCTCCTCTCAGATGATGTACCAGCAGAGCAGCACTCGTGTCTTTCATTATGAAACCTGGAAAAAGGCTGGTACCGTGTCCAGTCAGGAGAAGACTCAAACTCAGCTGCTCAAATGGGGCAGAATGGAATCAGCACACATCTTCTTCAATTCTGCTTTCATGGACATTTTAAATAGGTATGTGTTTCTCTGTGATCCTTGCTGAGTTTTGTTAGCATGTCTCAACACTCATACTAATAGGTCAGGTTTTGTCTGGCAAAGAGGGTTTGCATGACTGAAGATTTCTACTACAACAGTAACATTAATAAGGTTGCAGGCTTCAGCAGACTCTCCTTTGACACTCTTAAAGGCAGAGCCACTGAAATAAGTCTAATTAAAATGTTTGCTTCCTAAGAGAGTCAGGCTGCATAGGAGTAACACCAAGTGTTTCTTTATGTGGGACAATTTCTTTCTGTAAGACAGCTAACTGGAGTTGTACTTACACGAAAAGACTCAAGCTCTTTTTCAGTGAAATTGGCTGATTTGGCCATGTCCCACAAATCAATCACTCTTGGTTCTTCAAATTCTAAACAAACACACACCATTAAATGAAAATGCTTTTATGCCCAGCTTCTACACAAGACAAGCATGCTTTCATATATACATACACATAGATACATTAAGCATTGCATTACTAATAGGTCTAAGTAGACAAAAAGGATTAAATATCCAAGTACTTAGGATGATAGCATTGCTGCAGCAAGTATTTTTAAAAAAACCACCCTGAGTAACTGAATAACAGCACTGCTTGCCCTGCCTGTCACCTCACTCAGCTGCCCTCCTGGGGCTGAAGGTATAAAATCCCTTCACATGTGGTCATGTAAGACAGAACTATCCTCTTTACAGATTGTCCCTATCCTTTCTTTAAACTTCTGCAGAATTGGCTTCTGAATAGAAGAGGCTGGCTCTGTCTCTTCAGCCCACTGCAGTCACACATGTACTGTGACACTGTGGCTACACATCATTACTCACTCACTGATTTAATTTCATTTTTTTTTTAAATTAAATGAACCCCATAAACCCCACTGTATCATACCACTGGTTGTGTCATATCCCTGGTGACTGACTTTACGCAGACGCTCAAACCCCTGATTGATGCTTCTTAGCTTGTCTTTGAGTTCTCTGTGTTTGTTGTGCAAAATTTCTTCTTTCACCAGGTTCTCTTCAGATGGGTTGATAACATTTTTGTGGATATCTGTTGAAGAAAAGTAGTATTGTTTGTGGGCCAAATCCTGATAGGTCAGAAGCTCCAGAAATCCTCGAAATTGGAGGTGAATAAAAGAGGGTAAGTTCTTAGCATTTGAGCTAAGTGTAAATAAAACATCAACACCACAGTCCAAGAAGCAGTAATTCCTTTTGCAGGTCAGTGTTAAAATCAGTGCCCCTCAGAGCTCTGGAGAGTGATATTACAGAACTGTCTTTTAATTCCTGCTGGCCACCAGCCAAAATTTTAGTAAGGAAATGTTCTTATTTTCCTAGGTTAGCAATATCCCGAGAAAATGGGATAAGGATGGCTGATGAGTCCTGTGCCCTCTTCCCTGGACATTTCATGAACCAATCAGGACATCTAATGTTGAAATAACTTCCAGGAGCTTCTAACTTGGACTCCACAATGCAAACATCAAACTGCCTGTAAGTTTTAGAATACTTTGGCTCTAACAGTTTTAACTAGGATTAGTACAGCAAGCTGGATTCAGATCCTTGATGCTTTAATACACCTCAGGCTCAGTGCCTAGGATCTTCAAGTATATCCTCTTGGGCTCCCAGCTGCTGAGATATAAAACATGAATATTCTGCAGACTTTAGGACCACATTTTGCAGCAGTGGATCTATATGCTTGTTGCATAATTTCCATTAAATTACTATGGCCATCATTGCTAACCTGATGGTATCTTCCCTGCTTGAAACACAGGCAGAATCAGAAAACTGAAATGGCAACACTTTCCTTAGCTGGCAAGATTTTTGGCAGCTAATGCAGAACTAAACCCAAGAAGTGTCTGGAAATGCCAGCATCTGCAAGCAGTTCTGACAGAAATGTCAGACTTCAGGAGTTTCAAACTTGGAAGCATTGGAGGCAACAGGCAGAGAAAAGAGTTGTACCAGTCTTGAAACATCAGAGAAATGTTCAGGCACCTTCTGTCCTGCTCACAGTCTCCAGCAGAATATTGTATTCATGAATCTTTTCTTTGTGATGCTTAAACTCTCGCCAAAGCTTATCCAACTCCTCATCAGAGAACTTCCCAGAGGTCTTGGCCTGTGAGAAACATGAGCTCGTTACGCTTCCCAGGCCAAGAGTTTTATAGTGCACCCAACTGCCAGAACTTTTTACCTCTTTCCACCACCCTTAGAACATTATTAAGTCCAGCTTTTCCTTAAGGTCTTTTGTTTTAAAACCCATTATATGAAGAGGCAGGCAGGGTTTAGGGATCAACAGCAATGGTGGCTTTCATCATGTCAAAAGGGAGTTTGCTTCAGGCTTATAAAGCTCAGCTTGCTACAGACTACCCAGTGAAAAGTGTCTGCCACTTCTGTTCTGTGGGAAGCAATGTGATACAGAAGTAAGGGCCACACAGCTCCATATGTAACTGTAAGGGGACTGTCTGCATGAGGAACGCAGCCTGAAATGAAGCACAGTCTTTACTCAAGAAATCTTACTCTACTGGCAAGTGAAGATGTTATCACTGCTGTGCATTTGCTCTGCAGTGATTTGTTTCTCACTGGACAACTCTTTAGCAATTAGGAAAGCACTGGTCAAGCAGCTGGAGCACTGTCCACAAATCTGATGACTTACTTGCTGCAATGCATGATCAAAAGTGAATGGGTTTTTTTTATACCTATTCAGACCCAACAGTTTTTTTGCTTAGAGAGTATTTCTATCTGATGCACTTTACTGTTCCCCTGAGCACATGCCATTATGTCCCTTGCCAGAGCTATATCTAGTTAGTTACATTTTAAAACCCAGAACATTTTTTTCTCTGCTTTACCACCACACTAGGCTGCTGCAAGAATTCTTTACCTTACTACTTGTGTATTAAAACCAGAATTATTATTACTTTGCCAGTTTTAACTGTCAAGACTGACAGTATATTTTCCCCCTTTTTTTACACATTAATGCAAATCCTGGACGTTTTCACTTCCATACCAGGTTGAGAAAATCCTTATTGAACATCCCCCACTATACATTTAATTTTTAAGTACTCTATGAAACAGTTTGATTTTAAATGCATCTTTTTTTTAAAGCCCAGAAACAACAATAAGAAAACCAGGAAAACCAACAAAGATATACTACCAGATAACCTAACAGTCAGACAAAAGAAAATCTCATGTTCACTGAAACGTAAGGAGAAACTGCATTTGTGCTCAGGGGAACAGGGTCTTTTCCTCCATGCAGATCAATGTGGGCATCTTCTTTGGCATAGAGAACCTGCCACACCTGGTGAGCTGGATATAGGTAGGACCTCTCACTGCAACAAACATGAGCTACCGAGCACAGCAGCTTGGCCAGTACTTAAAACCAGAGTAGTACAGCTATTCCAGGTCCGGGGGCTCTCAGAAGACACAAAAAATAGTCCAGTAAAGACTGAGTTCCTACACTCCAGTTCCTGGAAACCTCACCCACCTTGCTCCATAATTTTTCCAGTCTTGGATCATCTAGTGTATCACTTTCCATACCATCTTTAATGTAGTTGGTATCAACTAGTTGAGAGTTCTTCTTTCCATTCATTCCATATTTAGTCATAATGACTGCAGAGGGAATAGAAGGTAACAGAAACATTAGAACCAACTATGGACATATGGAAAATGAGAGATTGGTTACATTTTAGACTTGCAGAGCTGGATTTTGCAGCTCACGGTGGAAAAGCTACCAGTTTCAGACACAGAGGTCCCAGATTTAACTCAAGGAGCACAGGAATCTGTTAGCTTCCTGCAGCTCCCTACTGATCTCCAGCGAACTCGTGTGTGCTCAGTGTCTGGAAAGCACACACTTGCTATTCACTGGGTCAAACACAGGTGTCTAACCATGCATGTGTTTGATGGAAACAACCTTCTGCAAAGATATACCAAAGACATATCAAAGATAGACCATTTCAGTTGCATCTACGTTTGACCTCTTTCAAAGATATACTTTACCATCTAAGTTGCGCCGAAGTTTGGCTTCTTTCTCTCCATCTTCATCAAGACCTTCAGCCTTTAGTTTTTTCCAGCTTAGCTCATCCTTTTCTTGTATTTTCAGGTCACTGTGCAACTCTGCCAGTTTCACAGCAGAGAGATGAAGCTAAGAGGAACCGAGAAAGGTTTGTATTCAGTTATGTGGAGTCACCTCTTGCTTCAATGTAACTTCAGAAGCTGGTACAGAAGCCTAGCCATTATAGCACAGCATTTTTTTCTTTAATGCTAGGAAGCCACCTGAATTTAAGGACCTTAATATATGAGCCACTGGATACAAAACATCTCTTGCTTCTGTACGTGGCAATGCCCTCAGAATACAGGAAGAACTTGGGAGTATCATAGAATCACAGGTGTTGGAAGGGACCTCAAGAGATCATCGGTCCAACCCCCCAAATACTAGCATTAACAAAGAGTGGTCATGCAGCCATCTCTCTCAGCTCTTCAGCTAACTTGGGCAACAGTGAAATTACTGATGGCTTAAAATTTTGTGTCTCTCAAGTAATGTTTAAGTGAGATTTTCCCCCCACATTTAATGGAAACATCTTCTAAAAATTATTCTACCTTAAAAATGTCCAGTACCAATTAACAAAGAATGTTAAAACTAAATAAATAAAATTCATTTTCAATAATTCACAAAAGGCAGTAATGACCAAGCTTCTCAAACAACATGCCATTTCCATCACATGTGCTTTCTAGTGGACCACCATCTAACAACACAGTTAGAGTATCAGTATGGTTTTGCAGACTACCATGACACTGAGGATGGCCTAACAAGTCAAAGAGCCACTTATCAGCAACTTTTACTATGATCAAAGGGAAAATTTTCTAAGATCACTTCTTCACATTGTTTTTGTGCATTAAAAACATTCAAAACCTAGAGATGCTCCTGCCCTACATAACAAAACAAGCAGGTCAGATATTGAGGCTGGCATGATGAGAAAAAAAAAAAAGGAAAAAAGAAAGATAGGTCAACTTGAAATTTTGTGAAATACAGAGAAAACAGGAACAGAGACAATGACAAATATGCAGTTGGCTAAGCAGCACTGCTATAAGAGGAAGACTAATCTTTTGAACTTTTAGATTTGGATACCTCCCATTACTCAGTTTACAGATTACAGATTATAAAATTTCTCATTTTCAACAAGAAAGCACTATTTTCAATAAACACAGGCTCAGAACTCATTACTTTTAAACATCAGAATGCTACTGGAAAGATTCAGCCATTTGAGTGTCAGCAGGTTATCTGAACATAACTAGGACAAACATTATTATTCTGAGCTAATGCACTAAATTCCTATGGATGGGAATTCAGGAAGCTATGCATATTCTTGTTTCTGCATTCAGTTTAGGCTGCCCTATTAATTAATTTTGTGCTACTGAATTTAATTATTTTAACTTCTAATCTTTTTTTTTTTTTTTTTGTATCTTGCACTTTACTTACTGAAATATAATTCAGTAAAATCTAGAGTAATTAAAATTAGGTAAATATAAAACTTCTAGACCATATTAAAACTCTAATCTCTCAGAAAAAGAAAAAGCAAAGGAACAACCCTACTGTCTTCTACACAGTCTACTTTTGGGGAACTGATAAAGGCTAAGCACTTAGCAGGAACCACTTCAGTTACAAGTTTTAGTAGGTGGTAAAGTAAAAAAAAAACCCAAACAACTTAACTGTGTACTTACTTGCTTTTCTGGAGGAGGATAGTCTGAGCAGCCAGAGGGGCAACAAGCTAACACTGCTCTGCTCAGATTTGTGTCCTTATACTTCAGTAGGAAGATTGAGTAAAAAGTTTCCTATTACTAATTTCTCAGTAATTATGTGCTTTAATATCAGCATTCAAGCAGCAGGAACTTCATATGCTGTAAGGCTGAGCAAATCCAGGAAAAAATATCATCAAGAGTAACTCAGGTAACAATTAATTCAACCCCTAAGTACTGCAAATGTAGAACAATATCATCTTTTGAATGTATGACACACTAAAATATAGAAGATTAGACAATGTAAGTTATGTTGGATACCCCTCTGCAGTTAGTGCAATCTCATAAACACATACAGTTTTATGTTTTCTAATAAGCTTCAGAGAAGAATGTCAGAACTTCTCAACAGAAAGTTTGGAGATGTGTTGTTACAACATGAAATGCCAGAAATGCACCAATGGCAACAACCATAGCACAGTACATTGGTAGTGACTTGCAGCCCAAAGCACATCCCTTGTGAAACCTACGTTAAGTATTTGGCATTGATTCAAAAAACTACAGAATTAGGGTCTGAGGGGAACGCTTGTATTAAAATAACTTCTTATTGGTTTTGTATAAAACATCTACCTATAAAAAGAGATGCTGGAGAAAGCATTCCTCACTCAGGGAAACAGGAGGGAACTCTGGCTTGCCAGCTCCTGGTTCTTGCTAAGGGGCTTTCTGAAGGACTGCTCATCCAGCTGTCTGCTCCAACTGCAGAATCACAGAATATCCTGAGTTGAAAGGGACCCCTAAGGATCGTCAAGTCCAACTCCTGGCTCCACACAGGGCCAGCCAAGTCAGAGCAGGTGAGTGAGTGCATCATCCAGATGCTTGATGCTTCTTGAACTCTGTCCAGCTCGGTGCTGTGACCCCTTCCCTGGGGAGCCTGTGCCAGTGCCTGACCACCCTCTCAGTAAAGAACCTTTTCCTAATACCCAACCTAAACTGTCCCTGTCACAGCTTCATACCATTCCCTTGGGTTCTATCACTGGTCACCAAAGAGAGGAGATCAGTGCCCGACCCTTCACTCCCCCTGTTCAGGACACCACAGACCACGATGAGGTCTCCCCTCAGCCTCCTCTTCTCCAGGCTGAACAAACCAAGGGGCTTCAGCCTCTCCTCCTAAGTCTTCCCCTCCAGATCCTTCATCATCCTTGCTGTCCTCCTCTGGACACTCTCCAGTATTGTTGTGTCCCAAACTGCACAGAGTACTTGAGATGAGGCTGCAACAGTGCAGTGTAGAGGACACCCACCTCCCTGGACCAGCTGGCAATGCCTTGCTTGATGCACCCCAGGACATGATCTGCCCTCCTGGCTGCCTGGGCACACTGCTGGCTTATGTTTAACTTGTCGAGCAAGACCCCCAAATCCCTCTCAGCATGGCTAGCCTCCAGCACCTGATCCAGCACCCAGTCTGTATACATAGCAAGGGTTGCACCTTCCCTGGTGCAGAATCTGGCACTTGCCCTTGTTAAACTTCATGCTGTTGGTGATTACCCAGCTCTCTAATGTGTCCAGGTCTCCCTGCAAGGCTTCTCCACCCCCAAAGGAGACAACAGCTCCTCCCAATTTAGTGTCATCTGCAAATTTACTTAAGACAACTTTGTGTCTGGGTTGTTTATGAAAATATTGACAAGCACTGGACCTGAAGTGGAACTCTGGGGAACCCCACTAGTGACTGGCTGCCAGCCAGATGTAACTCCATTTACTATCACCAATGCAACGCTGAATTGCAGTGTCCATCTTTTATGTAAAAACAAAGTTCTTTATTTTCAGTACTTTCTCTACCACAACCAAAGTGAAGGACAGCTCAGCATTAGCACACACAAATACTTCAAAGCAGGTGTTACACACAGGCTCAGTTTTCCTTTTATTTCAGACCTGACCCAGACATACTGAAAAATCACTTTTTAAAACACAGGCTGGGTGTGTATTGTACTCAAAAGTGAAATTTCTATGGTGGCAAATCTAGATCTAGATGGTGCTGCCCTTCTAAAGTCTGGCTCACACATAAAGTTACTAAACCTTACTTTTTTACCCTGACAGAGCTAACTCCATTTTACTCTAATTCGGCACCAAGACTTAACGTAGATGATGTACAGCATCTCCAATTCCAATTTTCTCAATTTCAGAAGATTCATGTATGAGAATTTTAAGACTGTCATTGGAAGAATAAGGGAAATCTTCAGCACTACCATTATAGTTTATTTCTAGACTCCGTGTTGTTTCTCCTCCAGCTCTCAGTTCACAGCTTGAGTTTTCTTATACCACATTATTTTAGCCACATCCAATCCTTCCCCCATTAAGGGATGGAGTATTTCTGATACTTTCTTTTGGCATGTTTGGAAGCTGGGTATAACTACACAGGATTACAGCAGGGGTTTTATTTTTTTACTAAACCCAGGGATGTCCTGATAGCTCAGGCTGGGGAATGTCTATCCATGATACAGTCTAGAGAAAAGAAGACTTAAGGGAGACCTAATTGGTGTTTATAATTATCTTAAGCATGGGATGCAGGGGGAATTGGCCAGCCCCTTTTCAGTGGTCTGTGGGGACAGGACAAGGGGCAATGGCTGTAAACTGGAGCACAGGAAGTTCCGCACCAACATGGGGAAGAACTTTTTCACAGTGAGGGTGCCAGAGCCCTGGGACAGGCTGCCCAGGGGGGTGGTGGAGTCTCCTTCTCTGGAGATATTCAAGTCTCGTCTGGATGCCTATCTGTGTAATATGAGATAGGGAGCTGCTTTGGCAGGGGGGTTGGACCCGATGATCTCTCGAGGTCCCTTCCAACCCCTAAGATTCTGTGATTCTGTGATACAGGAAATCCAGGATTAGTATTAACTACATTCCTTTGCCTGAAAGAACTGAACCTTTACCAGCCATGACTTCCACGCTTCACAATATTCTCCTGTTGGAGCTGTTCTGCTTTGCTGTAATTAAATATTTCCACCGTAATTAAATATTTTTAATGTATTTTCACTCTCTTTTTTTTTTTTTTAGGTCAGAATAAGAGAAACACAAGTATCACTGTCAAAATTAAGGCTCTCATCTGGGAATGGTGATACCCATTTGCTGGTCTTCCCACATGTGACTACATCACTCGGTATAAATGAAATACCATCGGTGACATAAGCACCAAGATGGGGGGCTTCTTACTTTCCTGTGCAGTGAGCTCCTGTCTTGTGGGCAGGACTAAGGCCATCACCTTCAGACAGATGAGACCATCACACCCCTTGGCAAAAGGGCTAAAGCGCTCAAGCAGCTAGTGCAGGAGCCAGTCTCAGAACCTCCTTCACTCTCTCTTCCATTTCCTGGGCATGACATTTAACTACCAGATTTAAAATGGTTAGATCAACATTTCCCATGATTTAGGTACCCACAGCAGGAGAGGGTTAGGAGATACCACCTCCTGAGATAACACTTTTCACAGCACTGCTGTTCCCAGCTGCCTGTGGCAGCTCCCAGGGAACAGGGCTGTGTGGGTCCTGCCCTGAGCAGGGCAGCCAGACCTGCAAACCAAACAAAAGCCACGGCGGTCCGGAGGCCCAACCCCGAGCCGGGGCCTGTCGAGACATCGCTAAGCAGAGAGCCTCGGTTTCTCCTTGCACCCAAATTCCCCGCTCCACCCGCTGCCCGTGGCGCGTCTCCCGCCGTACCCCATCTCCCGACTGCTGACAGACAATGAGGGTCTGAAGGGGCCAAGCCCGATCCCGGGTCTCTCTCCGAGCTCTCCCGAAGCACCTTCCTCAGATCACCACCATCTCCCCCGCTCTGCCTCACTCACCCGCTGCGCCTTCTCCCAGACCTGGTTCAGCTTCACCACCCGGAACTCCCCGCTCTCCCGCCGCTTGGCGCCGGTGGCCGCCAACCCCTCGTTGGCCTCCCGAGAATATTTGCTGGCCTGGGCGCCAGCAGCAAGAAGGAACGCGGCAGCGAGAGCCGCCAGCGCCCGCAGCACCGCCATGTCGCGCTGGCCAGGGAACTACAAGTCCCGGGATGCCGTGCGGCTTCCTGCCGCCGGGCTACGAGTCCTTCTGGGAGGGGGGTTAGCATGTGTTTGTTAGGAAAACAGTTTGAAAATCCAGTTTAAGGTCGCAAGTCCAGTGTCTGTAGTGGCGTGGGGACAGAGATTAATTAGGTTTGGGCTGTTTCTCTTAAAGTGGCTATGTGGCATTCTCCTCAGTGCTTACTTAACAAAATGTGGAAATACGCCGTGTGTAGCAGGTTTGGTAGGGTGTTGGTTTGGGTTTGGTTTTTTGTTTGTTTGTTTTTGTTGGTTTGTTGGTTTTTTCCTTCCCTCAGGCTGTCGTAGCTACAGCAAACGCTCCATGCGCATTTTGTGTGTCTGTCAGTGAAGTGTTGCTATCAACTCTGCAAGGACAGGAGGACACGGTCTGAACACCACCCTTTTGGTGGAACAGAGTTTTCAGATATCAGCACAGTGTTTGAGTATACAGAAAGAAGAAAAGGCAGCAGAAGGGCAGAAAGCAAGAACAGGGATCAGCTCCCCAGTACTCCCTATGAGGGGAAAAAGGACTCTGTCTCTCTTCAGACGTGGTAGTGGAGGACACCTCTACCCAGGCAAGCACACAGGGCTTTGCTGCCATGGGGAGAAGGAGGACTGTGAGAAATGTAATAATGAGTGGATGGGTTGTTATTGAGAGGTGAACTATGGGAATGGCAGAGATTGGTTGGTGGTGTGTGCTGAGAGTGCTGCTCTTGGCATGGGTGTCCCATCCTGCACAGCACCAAACCTCCCTTGGTAGCGAGTGCTTCCTCCTCAGGTAGACAGCCAAGAAGTGTTGTAGGCAATGGGGAATCTTTGGAATATATTAAGTCAAGCTGTATTAAAAGAAACAACCACCATGTTGCTGTGAAAATAACCAGTATTTAATCCAGGGTTGGTATATATCCTCCCTGGTTTTAAAAATTCCACTAGAATTGAACATTACTATGAAGGAAGTGCAGGCAATGCAGAGCACGGTCCATGTGGGTGTTTGTGAGGGGAAGGCCATGAAGAGAGCTGTTCCTTCTCTTCTCTTCTCTTCTTGATGAATCCTCTTCTGCACATGGCAAACGTTGTATAGAACAAGGTCTGTGGCACAGGTGGGCATTTCCATGCTGAGCTTGTTTGGTGAGGTAGTGGTGGGGTTCTTTTCCTGAGCCAAGCAGGTGGTGGAGGCAAAGGTTTGCTTCATTTATTCACCTCAGTAGTAGCTCTGTAGTACTGTCAACACCAAGTCCTATGAAAACAGATTGCCTAAACAGTAATAAAATTTCTGAAAACAATGCCCCAGGGAGGATTTTTACTGGACTGTCATTTTGCCTTGTAAACAATATAAACATCTCATCCTTTCTTTCCCACATTTTCCTAAGTCAGTGCAGAGATTCTCAGTCATATACACATGATGCTTTATATACACTTTATGACTAAAAACTGAAGTTATGACTAAATTGCAGAAGTGGGCAGAAGTATTGTAGTATAAATTGCATTGAAAAGCAATTATAGTGAGCCATATACATTCCAGTATGGTAAAATGGTGATGGAAAAAAAAGCCCATCAGCCTTACCCAAGTCTTGCAGAGCTCTTCACACCAATTTTACGATTTAGAGCTTGTTTTGGTCTTGTTATTACAACATGTGTGTGTTTGTTGATTCATTTTGGAACAGATGGTTTTGTCTTGTCTGTCATTTGGAGGATACTCTCTCCTGAGAACAGAGTAGAGGGTGAGAATCACCTCCCTTGATCTGCTGGTCACACTTCTTTTGGGACAGCACAGAGTATGACTGCAATACCAGTTCCAATTCAGTTTGTAACTGAAAACTCTGACAAATAGATTTCTGCAGAATTCTATTCTTAAAAAACCCTTCTATTCTTAAAAAACCCTTCTAGGTTTTTTAGGTATACAACATCCATCAATTTAAGAAGCTGTCATTTCCCCCTTTGCTCCTAGCCCAAGCCTGAATGTTATGATTTATACTTTTAATCAAATTTTAATGTAATTATCAACTTTTTTTATCACTCCTTCTCTCTCTTTGTTTCTGAGGGCTTGAAGATCCATGAATAATTCAAGTCTGCTTTCCCAGTTCTCTTTGTTCCTACTCCTGTCTTTAAACCTAACCCCAGTTATAGGCTTAAATACAAACTAACCATATTTCACACTCTTTACTTTTGCAGATACGCATAATTCACTAGTGAAATGAAATTATCAGTGTCTACTCTCCCAAAATATACTATATACTGTAAGAAAGTCCTCATTTGTATTATGGCAGACTTCTTTGAACAGATATTCCATTAATATATTTTATATGTGATGCTCCACTCCATACTGTTGTGGTCTGAGTAACTTGAATTCTGCTAATGTTCTGCCTCCTCTTCTATATTTAAAAACATGGAAAGTTCTTATACATATTTAACAGAACCTGAAACATAATCTTAGGACCACTGTAAAGACCCAGAAATGAAAGTAACTATTAGTATCTGTAGACCCTGATTTTTTCCTTGATTTTGTAAGTCTGCAGTATCCCAACATTATATCCAAATCATAAACGAATATTTTCCTAAATTTTTAATTAGATAACAGCATAAGCCAAATCCTGAGCTAGGAGACCTGTAACTGTTCCAAAATTGATTTAATTACTTTGATATTGCCTTGTCTCTACTGAGAACATCCAGTAGCATAGTGGGAAAAAATTATTCTCCTCTTTAAGCTGACAGTAATTATAAACCATCACTAACCATCTCCTTAAACACTCTCTTTCTTGTCTGTCCTGGTAAAAAGGATATATACACTTGTCTTTTGGTTCTAATTCAAATAAATTTAGGACATTGTTATGTGAGGGTGCACATAATTTAGAAATTACATTATCTGGGGTTTTTTGTTTGTTTGTAGGCTGCTTTTGAGACTGTGCTGCCTTTTAGTTAAGATACAAGCTGCCCTTTAACTAAACTTTTATTGTTGATATAATAAATAGATTGTGCTTATCTAAGTTGGATAAGGATGTCCAGACTATATAAGCAATAATAATTGGCTCTTGGCCAATATATATATATATATAGACCCATTCAGAAATATGCACCTCAAAGCTCAGTGAAAGTTTTGAGAATGACAAATATGTGTGAAAGTAACCACATCATAGCAGATATCTTGGTCAGGTGCTCAACCAAGGACTACCTTTTCTTTCCCTATCCATTTGGAAGAGAAGCAATAATGTAACGCTTTTCTAAAGAATATAGTGACAAACAAGAAAAAGAAGCTCAAGTACTGTCTAATTCAAAAGTTCCCTCAGTTACAGATTTCTGTGCAGTTGCTCTCATCTATGAACTCTAGAATTTTCTGCTTTTTGGGTTTCTGGGGGTTTCTCTTTGTTGTTTTTTGTCTCATAGACACCTGGGCCAAAGAGCATGGCATTGAATGGGTATATCATATACCCTACCATGCACCAGCCTCCGGGAAAATCAAGAGGTACAATGGACTGTTAAAAACTACTCTTAAAGCAATGGGTGGTGGAACCCTAAAAAACTGGGATATGCATTTAGCCAAAGCCACATGGCTAGTTAATTCCAGGGGATCTACCAATCGAGCTGGCCCTGCCCAATCAAAAGTCCCACAGACCATGGAGGGGGATAGAATCATAGAATCATAGAATCGTAGGGGTTGGAAGGGACCTCAAGAGATCATTGGGTCCAACCCCCTGCCAAAGCAGCTCCCTAGGACATATCACTCAGATAGGTGTCCAGATGGGTCTTGAATATCTCCAGAGAAGGAGACTCCACCACCTCCCTGGGCAGCCTGTCCCAGGGCTCTGTCACCCAGTGCTCAGTGCTCAGTCCATGTAGTGCACAGGGGAAAACAGTATGGGTTGTTTCTGCTTCAGGCAAAGGCAGACCCATTTGTGGGATTGCTTTTGCTCAAGGACCTGGGTGCAGTTCCTGGGTGATGCGAAAGGATGGGGAATTCCAGCGTGTAGCCCAAGGGATTTAATTAGGTGAGGATAGCCACTAAATTCTTGGTGTATAAAATCAGTCCATGACAGATGATTCTACATAATAGATAAATGATGTTATGAAACTCCCCAATACTCTGAAATGTAAGATCTGGGCATGATGTAGATGCTGTGGATAAAGGGGTGGATAATGTCTTGGTTTTGGCCAGGCCAGGGTTGACCTGCCCAGTCAGCCAACACAGGTAAGCTGAGTCAGCCCAGGTGAGCTGAGTTAGCTGGAGCTGTTTTCCACACCACCTGACACCACTTGCCCATAAAAACAGCTGGTTGGGGAAGGGTGGGGGCTGTTTTTTGCCTCTAGGACAGTTGGAGTGTGGCTGGGATGTCGGGTCGTCATGCAGCTCTCTGTAATCGTCAGATCAATAAGGTACTGTGTGTTGGTGTAACTGGCCATTATTGTTCTGTATTCACTTTTATATTTGGCAGTAAACTGTCCTTATCCCAACCCATGGTTGCTCTGCCTGTTTCTCCTGTGGGACCGAGCGAGTGGCTTGGTGGGCGTTTGGCCTCTAGCTAGGGCCAAACCACCACAGGAGGGAAGGCGGTTAGCAGCCTACCTTATATCTCTAGCAACCTCACAATTTTTAGATTATAGAATATTGCAGAATACAAATAAAAGAATACATGAATGTGTCTCCAAATCCTCAGGTTTTGCCTGTAGCTTCATCTGAGATGCCACACTATTTTTGCGCTCTTATGTAAGTCCTAGTATGTTGCCTATTTTTGACAGTAGGTAAATACTATTGTTTTGGTGGCAACCACTTTACATTTCACCCTCCTGAGCATCTTGACATTAACCCTCTTGGGTTCATGTCGGGACTTAGTAGCACAGGAACCTTCCAAGTCAAGGTGACTTTGGAGTTGTCTGATTGTCTGCTTTTGGTCGGTGACACAAACATTCTGTGGCTGGTGTGTGCCTCTTTGCGGTTTTGTAAACATGAAGGGATTGTATTTCTTCTTTATTTTTTTTAATAACAGAAGATGAGGCATCAGTTTGGATCCTATACATCCTTTTTCACAGAGATCTATAGTTCTGTATACTCTAATTCACTTTAAATTAAAGGGCAGTTACTTGGGTGTGCTTCAGGTTTTCCAGTACAAAACAATCAGAGAGATGTATCTGGATGTTGCAGTTTTGCGAGGTTGGGTGGTGGAAAAGAACAGGGGGTGCAGAAAATGGTGGCTGTGAGGAGCTGCTGGAATTCTCTGGAGCTCCAAAATGTAAACAATCCAAGGCCAGAATCATTGTTGACCAGGGCCAAGCCAGTGAGAGATAGTCACAGCCCCTCTGAGAATCACATATAGGAGAAAACAACCCGGAAGCAGCTGCATTTTGCCACCGGAGAAGGGAGTGAGAAGATGTAACGAGCTGTGCAGACACCAAGGCCGGGGAGGGGGAGTAGGTGCCTCAGGTGCCAGAGAGAAAGATGCCCCTGCAGCCTGTGGACAAACCCCATGGTAAAGGCCGAGACCCCACCTGCAGCCCGTGGAGGGGCTCCATGCTGGATGGAGCAGGTGGAGACACGGAGAAGACACTGTGACCCTTACGCTGAAGCAAGCCCCTGCCAGCACTTGCAACCTACAGAGATGAGCAAGAGAGAGAATTGCGCTGG
>VZTU01018150.1:76565-93984 GCA_013400835.1 Zapornia atra
GGAGTAAAATCATGGCTAAAGGGAATTCTGCTTAGAATGGAGGGGTGGTGGGAAGGTGCTACTGAGAACCCCATTTGTCCCTGCCCCCCCTGTACTGCGAACGGGGGGGAAGAAGGGAGCAAGGTTCTGATTAAAGTCTGCTAAGAAGGGAGTGGTGGGGGGAACGTGTTTTTAAGATCTGGTTGCATTGGTTTTAAGATCTGATTGCACTCCTGACTCCGGTTCTTCACTGTTCTTTCTAGTGCAGTGTAATAAATTAGAATAGTTCTTTCCTGCACTGTGTTGAGTCTGTTTTGCCCATATCGTTGCTGATAAAATGATCTCTCCTTGTCCTTATCTTGACTCCTAAGCCTCTTAATATATATTTTCTCCCCTGTCCACCTTAGAAGGGGAGTAATAGACTGGCTTTGGTGGGCGTCTGGCCTCCAGCCAGGGCTAAACCACCACACTGGACTAACTGAGCTGAAACCCCTCATCAAAGACACAATCCTGTTTGTCAAGGGATTAAGCCTGCTCCTTCACTGTGTGCAGTCTGTAATTCTCAAACCAAGGTCAGACTCAGCTTTTAAGCATCAATTTTGACTACTTCAGCGGGGCTAAGAGGAGCTGGATTCCTCAGATACTGCCTTAAGGAGGCCGTGATAACTCACTGCAAGGAAAATTCACTGTTGTTTTAGAAGCACTGCATGTGCTCGTTCCTCAGATGGCCCCAAGGCTTGCAGCTGTACCTGAAACATTGTTTTCAACCTTCTCTGTGCAAACCCCACTTTGAGCTAAGAGAAGCAGTCCTCATCACAGCCTCTGTCTCTGTGATTCTCTGCATGTGTGACTCTCAGCTCCATGTCCAAGAAGACACAGATAATGTGCCCTTTTCCAACATGGGACACTTTAGGCCTGCATTGTTCCAATTCTGAATCATAGGAAAACTGCTCAGCTGTGGTGTGGATGAAAGTGTTTTGTGTTGTGTTGGTTTTTTTTTTTTTAAAATAACTTTTGCCCATTTAAATTAAGGTAAACCTTGTAACTGTTCTCTTTTCCTGAAATAGCTTCTTTTCCTTGCATTTAATTTTGTGCATTCAAGCAGAAAGTTGAACAATTCAAATTGAAGAAAATTAATTGTATAACATGTAGAAAAGATGAACTGGGGAAATGTTTGTTTTTATGTTAACTTCTTACCTATATCCTTAAATGAATTATGGGAATGTCAGAGAGAACTAATCAGCTTGGAGTTTATTTTTAAATATGTATTGTTGTAAAGTGGATCCTTTCTTCTATGCACTTAATTTTAGTGAAAGCAAGTGTTGGTATAATCTTATTGCAAAACATCACTCTGCAGTAGTTAATTCTCATAACTGGTAACAGCTTTCTATTGCCATTATCTTACTGAATTTGCTTCCTTAGTTAAACTGTTTAGGACTGATGCTAAAGATAAGTGTATGAAAGCCAGCTTATGAATTCAGCCCTCTGATCTTTGCTGCTGATTCAAGTGAATCTTGACTTGTTTTGTGAAGAAACAAAGTACTCATTAGCATTCTTGGCTCTTTGTTTCAGTGTTTCTGACTTCTGGCTGCTCTGGTGAATCCAGTATTGCCCAATTCCCAGTACAGGTTTTCATAGGTTCGTTCGTTCTTTCCTCATAAGTATGGAGGGGATTATAAGGATTTTGTAGGTGGAATCTTGACTTGTTTCAATAAGACAGAGTCTAGATAGTGAATTAACTCAAGATTTAAAATGAGAAGTGGTTTGTCAAGCACTCAGAATCCCAGAAATTGTTTTATAATCCTGGTACCAGGAAGGACTTTAATGTTGTGAGACTACTTGCAATTTTAGTATTCAGTATATAGGTAAGTTTTTTTAATAGAATTTGTTGCTGTAAATTATTAGTATAAAATAAGTAATGAACATAAAATAAACAGACTAATTGCTAACAGGCATCTCACCTATCAGTGAAATGCAGCTCCTTTCTGAGATGAAGCCCATCAGTGCAACTCACACTGTGTGTCTAGTCCGATTAAAAAATGCAAGAGCAGTTTTATGAAACAGAGCATGAAATAGCAAAGAAAAAATTTTAAGAATGCCAAGTCCTGCATCCTTGAACAGCACAAATTTAAGTGCTTTCATAAAACTCTGAGAAATAATTGATCTAACTCTATGCCTCCTGAACGATCCTTTCTGGAATTCAGCAGTGCAGTATAGAAAGAAACCGGATGGACGTGTTCCTTTGGAACAGTTTTCTGTCTGAGTAATTGTGTCCCTCTTCTTTTCTTTCAGGAATTTAGTTAAGGACTGCTTGAAAGTATTGTTGCAGCTTAAGCTGATCATAGAATCATAGAATGGCATGGGTTGGAAGGGACCCCAAGGATCATAGAGCCACAGGCAGGGCCACCAACCTCAGGCCTGGATCTACACAAGGTTGCCCAGGGCCCCATCCAACCTGGCCTTGAACACTTCCAGGGATGGGGCATCCACTACTTCTCTGGGCAGCCTGTTCCAGCCCCTCACCACTCTTTCTGTAAAAAAACTTCCCCCTAATATCCAATCTAAACCTTCCTTCCTTTAGTTTTAATCCATTCCCCCTTGTCCTGCCATTATCTACCCTTTAACAAGCTGATTCCCCTCCTGTTCCTCTGCTCCCTTCAGGTACTGGCAGGCTGCAATGAGGTTCCCCCGCAGCCTTCTCTTCTCCAGGCTGAACAAGCCCAGCTCCCTCAGCCTCTCTTTGTAGGGCAGGTGCTCCAGCCCTCTAATCATCTTTGTGGCCCTCCTCTGAACCCTCTGATCCTTGTTTCACCCACAAAAATGTAGTACAGCAGTCCTGATGGTTTCCAGGCTTCTGGATGTCACTATGAGATGCGACAACAGGTCTTCAGTATTGAGCAAGTATACGTGTGTGTTCATGTTTGGCTATGCTGTCACCTTAAATCACTTCTGCCTCTTGCTTCTCTGCCTCTCTTGCTTCTTCTTCCTCTTCCCATCTGACTTGGGCTACGTTGTTCCTTGTTTCAATACTGTCATGAACTTCCTTCATTTTCTCCTTTAGCATCCACATCACAACTTTCTAAGTATTCCTGCATAATACATGATTTCATCCCTTTATTTTCATCCCATTTCTCCTTCATTGTATATATACTTTTCAAACTTTACAAAGCAATACTTGTTCCTTTCAAAACTTACTTTAATTTCTGGCACACTCTTCCTAGATGCACAAGGAAGACTTGCATGTCACAGTTCTGTGTTATTTAAGTGGGGCTCAGTATAATTTTTATATCTGTTGAGACTTACTGAAAACATTTTATTTTCTGCTATATATTTTTCATCAGGACTCTTGGAGAGAAGCAGCAATATTTTTCAAGTTGCTCTTATGTGGGGGATTGAAATTTTTGTGAGCAGCCCTCAAAGGTGGCTTGGCATTTTAAAGTGTTAGAAACCCTGACATGAGAACTTGAAAGTACAAAAGGAGTTGTTTTCATTCTCATTAGTGTTCCTGAGGTTTCAGCAGGTTTAGGCAGAACTTCTTCTGCCTAAAGAGCTGTAGAAAACTGAGCCAAATAAACAGATGGGATCTTCTAGTCCAGCTGAAAGAACTGTCCTTCCTGTGGAAGGTTTGAAGAAGGGTTTTCAGATCTAGAAAAAAAACCTACATCACTTTCTGCATCTAAGTTCTTAGTGCCTCTCAGTGAGTGTCACAGGGGAATTCCTCAAGGAGAGAGAGGCTGTAGCTGAGTTGGAAGGACCTCTCCAAACAAACACTGTTTTCAGGGTACTTTTTTGTCCTTATTAGCTATAAGGCAATCAAATGTAAGAAGTCCAAGTAGCAGTGGTCAGACATCTTCCCAGGAGGAATGAACCCAACAGGATGGTATTTGTAGAGGGAGAAGAGGTCACACCAATCTCAAGAGTGAGAGCAATTTTCATTGTTTTGTCAGCTTGCAGTGTTATGACAGCCTGAAAAATAACTACAAGCCAGAAGAAGAGACTTGCTCCTTGCATGAAATAGACACTATCCAAGTAGAGATGTGCTGTGAAAAAGGAGTGCAGGCAGGGTTATACAACAGGGCAAGAAGTACTGAGCTTACAAATTTAAGATACATGGTGAATGTGAGCTATAGAAGGGATGAAGTGAGTTTCCTTACTACAGTCTTGGTCAAGAAGCAAGTAGAGAGACAGACAAACCTGTAGTAACTTGTGGCATCCTTCTGTTGTAGCCAGTTATTTCAGTTGGAGTCTGTTGCCTTTGCAAGATGGACTGCCAGCAAGGAAGAGATCAGTGTAATTGTCAAGAAAATTATTTTCTGGGAAAAAGTATTTAAATGAAAAGAATGATTCTGGATAGTGGTAAATGTAGCAGAACTAATATCAAGTGCTACAGATGACATATCTACCAGCCAAAAATATAAATAAATGGAAACCTAAATGTGAGCCACTTAATCATTTCTATTTGTTTTTCCTAGATAACATCCAAAATAAAAACTGTTCAGGAAAGATAGAAAAATGAAATGAACAATCCAAAATCTGCTGTACTTGTGAGTGTTTGCTGCCACTGGGCTAGGAAGAAGGAACACAACAGGAAGGGAGGATGTCTTTGGAATTCCCGGAAGAAATCTGAGTGTCTATCTTCACCTGTGCTAAAGGAGATGTTGCTGAAGGATGTGGCCAGTGAGCATCCTTGCTGAAACACAATGGAGCCTAAGCTGAAAAAAAGCTGTGGTGTTTATACCCCCATTCAAAAGATATTGGTGATCTTCCCAATTAAACCAAATGCTAGCAAGCCTAATTTCTCTAGTGTCCTCTTGAGTGGCACTTATGTATAATCAGTTATTACACAGAATGAAGGAACAAGTGAGCAGTGCTCACTGTGACCTTGTTAAAATCTTTTTAAATAGTCTCCTTCCAGTCTGCAGTTCTGCATGTTTGGTCTGCACAGAATGTTATTGAAAGGGTAAGGTAGAAATCCTTTTCAGATATTTCCCAGAGAATGAGAGTTATTCCTTATCCTGCCCTGCCTCTATGTGTGCCTACTTGGGTATGTAGTCCTCACTTTCCATTACATCCTGTAGACCCTTCTGGAACCTAATGCTAAGCAGCTATTATTCCTCTTGTTAAAATTAATTGATCAGAAATAAATCTTGAGCAGCAAGGAATATTTGCTATCAATACTTATCTGAAAGAAAAGTTAACTTTATTTTAATCAGAACAAATTGTGTCATTGGAGACAATACACACACTGCAGTCTGCATTAAGTGCTTTCCAGTGCACTGATAAACTATGGCTATGGTGGAAGTTGTGTCTCAGGGTTCTTACTTGTCCTCTGTTTTAGGCTGTATGATTTCCAGAGACAACTTAGAATACTTCTGCATATTTTGAGCACAGATGTGCTGTAAGGATTATTTGGTAGTGGGTTCTCCACCTTGAATAGAGGACACTGAAGTCGTGGTGTAGGGAATACTAAAACATATGTATAAATTTAAGTGAGACTTGATTAAAATCACATGTTGCCTTGGAGCTGATCCTGACCTATTGAAGTTCATAAGGGACTTCCTCCTTATCACCACACCCTGAAGATATTTTAAGTCAGTTGTAGAAAATGGGTCTTTGCCACATTTTTAAAAATTAGTCAGTGATGATTTAACTCTTTTGCAGTATCTAGGATATTGATCACATGGGAATATTTCTGCTCTTCCCTCACAAGAGCCACGAGGGTCAGATCTGCATATTCATGGTTAAACCAGTAAAATTTAATCACTGTAATTATTTTGAATATATTTAAATTTGTTGCAGCACTGACAGTGTCAGTGACAAGTCTGTCAGAAAAACTGTCCTGACCATCTGTGAGAAGGAAAAGGTAAATCATTCTTGCACTGCATATCTGGCAATGATATAAGAAAGATAGAGATGCTTATCCTTATTTCTCCAGCCTTGACAGCTGGACAGAAGAGCTGAGTCATATTAACTGACTGTTGGCAGGTAGAATAGATTGGGTCAAGCACATTCCATGGAATATGTCAAGTGCAATTAATCTTCACAGAAACTGTAACTTGATTTCAACAACACTTTGACATAATGATGAAGAATTTAGACTGCTTTAAGTTAAATTAATCCTGTCGTTTATATGAATCCTTTATTGTAACAATTTTCTCTCAGGTGTTTGACTGATCTAGTATTTAAGAAGTTTGTATTATCTCCAAGTTGTTTACCCATGTAAAGGCTGTAATTGTGTTGGTTAAACTAAGTTGTGGGGATATCAGAGAGTATTATATGTATTCAAGGGTCGGATGATCTCTTCTGCTTTGTACAAAAATACTGTAGGCAGGGAAACCTTGGTTTTGCCATGGGGAGCTTTGTGTCCATTCCTGATCTGCATTGTAATCTTCATTACTGCTCTGTGTGTCTGCAGACTCTTACATGATGCCTGTGTCACTAGGAACCTGATCCAAAAGACATTTAAGTTAGCAAATCTATTTCTGTGGGGTTTGGGTGAGGTCTGGAAGGGCCATGCCTGCTCCTGGTGAAAGGGTAGAGGATTGTCTCGTACTCTGCAAGTGGGTGGGATATGGTTTTACTTTTGGAATAGTAAAAAAGCCATAAATCTAAGGCAAAATAGGACTGATTGATTGGTGCTCAGAAAGAAATGCTGTCATTATTAAACATGACCACTGAAGATGAGCACAGGTAGTCATGATTTCTGGTCTGAATAACATCATCAAGAGAAATGTAAGGAGCCAGAGAACCTGGTGCCATATCTGCTGCTTACTCTTTCTGTTCAGCTGCTATGCACACCAAGCCTAGGTTTGGTTCTAGGGTTTGGAAGTGAGTTCCTTTCAGAAAGATTGCCTGGTGTGTCTGAGATTGTGCACGAAAAACCAACAAACAAATAAAGGGGAACCCTTGTAAAATTTGTTTCTTCAGAATAGTCTTTGGCCACAGGAGGGCAATACTGTTCTATAATAAATTTGACATACTTTATTCACTGAAAATCTGGTTTGCAAACAGGTACCTGAGGGAGGAATGGGATTGATCATGCTTAAGAGTCATCAAAATCATACTGATCAGAAAGTGGATTTGCGCCTTCAGCTTTGTTTGCAGATGTTGACCTGCTAGTCCTCCCAACACTGCTGTGAATATCCTCCTCCTTTTCAGAAGAGCAAATTGCAACACAGAAACTGAATGCTGCAATGAGATTTAAGGCACTGCTGCTTCTCCATCTTTGGTTTAGATTGCTGCTGGTTTATGCCCTCCTTCCTCCCACAAACTGAATTGGAGGCCAGAACCAAGAAGTGGCCTGTGCAATACAATAGTGAGTATGGCAGACTCTCATGGGTTCTTTGTCCCTTGTCCTGCAGCAGTTTCAGGCTGAAGTAAAGGGAGTTTTAACTGAAACTAGTGAGAGTCTGAGAGTGTATGACTCTCACTAGTACTGCTAGTATTTAGCTGAGGAGGGTGGATCTTAGCTTTCTTTTCTTCCTTAAGAAAGTTTCTGTAATTTCCCTAGTGGCCAAGGGCATGTTCTTCTTCACTAGGACCCAGACAGCGACGCAGGACTCTTCACTTATTAGGTTATTGATTCATGCCCTCGCTCTTAGCTGGTCAGATAAATCTTTCCTGTAAAGTCTTCTAGGCTTACTAGTGAAAATATTCTCCAGAGAAGCAAGTGTCGTGCTCTTAGATGAATAGGAGGTACCACTGTTGGGTCTTATGAAAGAAAATGGAAACTTCACTGTCTTCTCTATGAAGATTAATCTGCCAGGAGTGCTTTGGGACTAGTGGATTCAACCATTAAAGGGAGGGGAATACTTAGTTTATGCAGACTGAGAGTCTAGTGGGAGAGTGGTGTTTGGCATAGTTAGAAATGCAAGTACATTTAAGTACTTATATATTACTTAACATAGTTCAAGTACTTGAACATTAATATGAAAGTAATTTGTAGAGTCTCTGTGTTTCCTGATTTTGGATACAGCTAAACTGCCCAAACTGGGAAAGAACAGAAAGCTTATCTATGAGATGAGTGACATAGGTGAGAGAATAGTTGTATTGGTATAGGTCAAGGATGTTTAAAGCATCTAATAATCAACTACATGAACCTAAAAACTTCTGACAGTCTGGAGAGATGCTGTGTACCCTGTGGTAAGGCTATCATTCTTGGTGAATAATTTTGTCTCTTTTTTTCCAGAGTTTTGTTTTCATGTTTGTTTTTGTTTTATTCTTTCATTTCATTTGGTGATGAAAAAGCACACTGTTTGCAGGGCTGTTCCTGAGCTCTAGAAACATGATAGCACTTTGCCACTTCTCACTTACACAAGCCACAGTGGCGTTCAATCTGGAGAAAAAAATTATTCCTAAACATTGGGACACATGAATTACAGATTATTATCCTTAAAGGACAAGCATACTTTAGTCAGTCAGCCGTCCATCACATCAACTTGAGAGATGAGAGATTTTCAATAACGTGGCCAGCACATATTGAAGGAGCAAGAGTTTTCTTTTGCTTTCAGCCTTCCTAGTGTGGTGGTTTAGGCCTGGCTGGAGGCCAGATGCCCAGCAAAGTCTGTCTATTACTCCCCTTTGTAGCTGGACAGGGGAGAAAAATATATATTGAGAGGCTTAGGAGTCAAGGTAAGGGCAGGGGGAGATCATCCTGTCATCAATGACATGGGCAAAACAGACTCAACACAGAGTAAAAGAAAGAAAACTATCTAATTTATTACTATAGAATCAGTGAAATCGTTGGACAATGAGAAGTGCAACCAGATCTTAAGACAGTGTGACCAGATCTTAAAACACCTTCCCCCCCCTGTTCCCTTCCAGCACCCAGCTACTACACAAAACTGCAACACCTAGAACTGCTGATGTTTTACAGTTAAAACTTCAATTTGTGTCTTCAATTCAGTCATTAGCAGGATATTTATTATTAGTAGCTAAAAGTTCCTGAACCTGGATGTCTTTGGCTCATTTGGAGTCAAAATTAAGGAGAAATAAGAACTGATCACTTGAATTGGCATCACAGAAATTAAAGGCTCAGGTTCTGTAGCCAGCCTTGTCACTGACCTGCTCTTTACCTTTAGTAAGGTCCTTCATAATTTTTCTCTCTCCTACAGATGTCTATGTAAAGGGTGAGCCTTTTGGGATTAGAGCCCTCTCATGTTACGCAGTTTGGTCAGGCCCATTCCTTTATAAAGGCACCTAGAAGCCCTCAAAAAATAAATGTTAACAGGAAGCTCCAAGGTTGTAGAGACACACAACTCTGTTCTCTTCTCCAATTGATTTTTTTTCAGGTGTTATTGTCATCACAAGATGCAGCAAACTGATCCAACACCATGTCAAAGGCTGCTCCTTGGTTATATACTGCAATATGGGGTACTTACTTCTATTTATTAATTGTTCCAGAAGGGGTAAAAAAAAAAAAAAGCAGCTTATGTTTTTAAACCTATTATGCAGTATTCCAAAAGGTCAAGTTGCTGTTCTTTTAAAATACAATTTAATTGAAAATAGACAGTAGCCTGAATCTTCTTCAGGCGTAATGAAGCAGGCTATTGATATGCACCATGTGTCCCTGATTAAAATCAGAAGGCTAGGAATGTCCAGCCAATTAAGTAATTTGTAAGACATTGGCCCAATTAGTTTGGGACTATGGAGAAGCAGGTACATAGAGTATTCCCTGTAAACAAAAAAATAAACTACAAGATGCTGAATGATGTCCAGACTCATAAAGCCAATTAATTGGCTCAAATCTCTTGTGCACTTTATTTGTCCCCTAGAAAGCTTTCAATGAATAAAAAAAAGTCACAGTGTATTTAAATATAACAGTAGCAAAACACAAAGGATTTTTTCCATTGAAGGAAATAACTGTTCAGCTGTTTTACACATTAGGGTTTTGCTGTAATGAACATGTTCTAAAAATGAAGACCCAAAGACATTGGTGAAGTTCCTTGTGCTAGACTATCAGTAAAATTCATTTACTTATAGTTGTGGTATGATATAGACAAGAAATTCCTATTCTTGCTGCTGGCTGTGCTGTGTGTGTTGTATCTGCAGACAGAGTAGAAGTTGTTAATTTTACTAAGAATAAGCAAAAAGGGGCAAAGTTAAGCCTTCAGGAGAGCATCATAAAAATATGTATTCACACATTAAATATGCTGGAGGATCTCTGAGAACATTAAGGCTTTACTCTCTGGAGACAAGCAGAAGGTTTAAGAGTGTGAGCATTGTGTATGTGGAGAAAACACGGACTCCCAGCACAAACAGTTTATAGTGGAGTTTGCATCATCTCCAGTGGTCATGCTTGGCTTGAATGACACCCCAGTTACTGCTTCAAGATACTAGTCAAAGCCCAGAAACCAAGAGTAGAGTTTAACATCTGGAAAAATCCTCAAATTTTCTTCTGCAGTTTCTGAGTGCCTCATCTTACAAGTCCATCTCAGAGCAGGTGTCATTGCCTATTTCTCTAGTTAAAAGAAAAACTCGTTTGAAGTACAAGTGGCCTGTTGGACCATCTTGAGCAGGAAATGTTCATTGTGGAAGATGGTTACAATCACTGTCAAATAACTCTCCATATATTTTGTCTTTCTGGTTTATCAGAAATAGCAATTTGTACCTACCCTTATCAAGTAGAAAGACACATCCAGTGAAGTAATGTTATTTTGCAAGAATAACAACTCTGAAATAGCAGAATTATCTTTAATAGATATATTTTATTAGAGGAAAAAAATGTATAATTATTTCTAGTCTAGGAGGCACACACAGAATGTTCATCAGGCTTGCTAAACTTGTCAAAGCTGCAGTTGTTTTGAAACCAAAGAAAATATTGTTTGTCACAGGCAAATAAAGATGGGATAGCTAGCAATTCCATCTCCCCCCTGAAAAACCCCCACCACATTGCAAAGGCTTTAACTGAAAATTAAACCTTCCCATAGTTTGCTTAGCTGGTGTTACAAAACATGTGTTTCAGGGTTCCTCAGTGTTTGAAAAATAAGATGATTTAATCATGGACTCAGGGGCTTTATGCACATGAGCAAGGGAATTAAAGTTCAGCTACTTTGTTGTGGGCTAAACATTAATCCCAGGGTGTCTGGTACTGAGGTGCCTAAGAGATACTTATCAATTACTGAAGGTGATGAAGGTTTTTTGGCAGCCTGATGCTATTCACTCCATTTGTGCTGAACAGGGAAGCAACTGGAACAAAAAAAATAAGGACCATGAATCCTTCAGGGAATGTATCAAGACAGAATTACAGGGCTCACTTATTTTTCTGGCCAAAAATTTCTATTGCAAAGTGTGCTTCTCATAACCAAGGCAGCTGCACTGTGGAGTCTGACACCCACCAGTGTTTGTATTCCTAGCAGGAGCAGCAATATCTAGGAGAGTTTACCTGTGTCCCAGTTCTGTCCCAGCAAAGTCAAGTGGAGTCACTGGCTGGCTGGGCAGAGGGTTGTGTGGCTTTTCTGTGGGTAGCTGCTCTGTGCTGGGGAGCTGAAGCTGTAGTACATGAGAAAAGGCAGTCCCTGAGGAGAGCAGCAGCCCTCGCTTCGCAAGAGCTGTCCTGACCTGGGTACAGGGCATAGCTCTCAATTCTTCCTGTTGCACTTCCACTGTATTTTAAATAAAGAAGTGCTTACTAGGCCATGGCAAATAAGTGTGAGAATGATTTTTATTTTTTTAGCCTAGTAGCTATGGTGTTTCCCTGAGAGAGGTCAGTGCTAGACTAAATACCTAATGGACAATACTGGGAATATGTGGGGTAAGGGTCTCCTTTTATCAACAAAATTCTAAATTATTCCTTGAAAAGCATCAGTTTATTCAGAGGATTTGAAGAAGCCCTTAATTTCTAAAGAAATTGTGAGTTGTGTGTTAAAAGAATCTTCATACAGGGGTGGGAAAGGAAAACAAATTACATGTGCTTTACGTGCATACTCTGGCAGACCAGGGAGTTAACAGGGACTGCATCTTTCTCTGGCTCATTTTTGTTATTTGACTGGTTTTATTTGAGTATATAAGCTATACTGCAAGTGATAGAGTCTGGGGACTGTGCTACATTGTGAGCTGAATGGGGCTTAGAGCTGGGATAGGTACTTACCTTCATGTGTCCATCAAGACATAGGCAGTCGTGGCCATTTTTAGCACTTGGGATTAGATGGAAGGTGAGCAGGAGTTTTGAGGGGCCCAATTTTGGAAGAAAGCATCTCAGCCTTATCATAGATCCATTCCCAATGCAAACATAGGGAATCTGTCACAAATCTATGAACTGCTTCACAGTTTCCTAACTTCAGCTTTGTACCATAACCACTGCACTATTTTCCTTTTGTAGCTCTGGAATGCAAATCACACTCTTTTGTCTCACCTAGTTTTAGTAATGTTAGTGAGGGAACCTTCACCACCCTTTTTAAGTGTTCCACAGTGTGTTACTCTTATTTTCAAACATTTTGCTTTTAGGACCCTGCACTTTCTCTTAGATCAAGTTCCTGTGGTATGCTGATTTATACACTCTGAATCAACCTTCCTGAAGAGATTCTTCCTCAGGCCCCTGGAAGCACTGATCTCTACCCTAGTTTTTGCAGTGGGGCAAGAAACACTCCCTGATTCTTAAGAATAAGTGACCAAATATACTTTTCCAGTCCTCCACTGTCACCAAGACATGATTTGGTTTTCTTGCCCCAAAGGGGGAGGTGTTGTAACTTTATTAGCTTTACATAGTCTCTCAAGACCCAGCAGGTATAAGGAAGAAAAGATGATGCTTGTTCTAGGAATGAGAAATGTTAAATTGCAGGTTATGCACACAGTTTTAGAATATATTTAGCAACACGAATCATCATGAGCTGTTCCTGTGTCTTCCACACAAAATTCTAAAAACTCATAAAACTATGTCTTAGGTGGGAAGCTACAGGAACTCTTCACTATGCAATTTGCCAGTTGTATCCCATCTTTGGGTAAGCACCTCAAAAATATGAGAGTTTCCTGTTCCCTCTAAATTCAGCTGTGGCAGTAGAGGATGGATTGGGAAGATTCCCTTTGCTAAAATGCTACCTGCTAATCACAGTCTCTGCTCTGGGTATTCACTAATACTGTAATTTTGAAGGCTGTTTGGATGCTTAGGAAATATTCAGGTATTAACTTGACTCATATTTTTGGTATTTTCTGGGCTGTATAAGCTGACACTGACCCCTCTTGCCTGCCCTTTTCACTTCCAAATGAAGCTGTACACTCAACTGTGTCTGTAACTGCTTTCTCCCTATTTAGATATTAGAACACACTTTAAAAAAGCCTTCTTAGCTTTGCAATTAACAAACATAATTAAAAATCAATTCTGCATCATCGTATATATTACAGTACCAGTGAGATTCTTATACAATCACTGTCAGTCAACAATGTAGATATTACATTAGGTTAGAAAACAGGATATTCAGGCAGCCTCCTCCCCTCACTCCCCTATTTTGTTTCTAGTGCTGTGGAAAGGCTGGGTGAAGAGAAGAGCCCCAGGCAGGTCTCTAACTTTGAGTGGTTAGGAGAAAGCGGCATGCAAAGCAGGTGAACACACAAAATACAAGTAGGCACAGCAGTGAACACCTTGATATGTGATACAGGTTGTTACAGTCTGCTGTTACTGTTTCCCTGGAATGTGGTAAAACAGTGGAATGCTCTCTTCCAAGAGAGGATCAGATTTCCTAAACGTATCTCACAGCCAGGGACCTCACAAGCTATCCATTTAACAGGAATGAGCACCAGCACTCACCTGTGGGTGGCAAATTCACATGTTACACTGAATCTATGGAAGATCCTCTGGTGTTTTAACATATAGACTCTGAAAGAGTCTAGT
This sequence comes from Zapornia atra, assembly GCA_013400835.1. Taxonomy (NCBI): domain Eukaryota; kingdom Metazoa; phylum Chordata; class Aves; order Gruiformes; family Rallidae; genus Zapornia; species Zapornia atra. The sequence goes on from VZTU01018150.1 coordinate 90,370, forward strand.
GGAGAGCTACAAAGATGATTAAGGGCCTGGAGCATCTCCCCTACGATGAAGGGCTGAATGAACTGGGGCTGTTCAGCCTTGAGAAAAGAAGGCTAAAAAGCATCTTATTAATGTTTATAAGTATCTTAAGTATGGGATGCAGGGGGAATTGGCCAGCCCCTTTTCAGTGGTCTGTGGAGACAGGACAAGGGGCAATGGCTGTATACTGGAGCATAGGAAGTTCCGCACCAACATGGGGAGGAACTTTTCCCCAGTGAGGGTGCCAGAGCCCTGGGACAGGCTGCCCAGGGGGGTGGTGGAGTCTCCTTCTCTGGAGAGATTCCAGCCCCATCTGGATGCCTACCTGTGTGATCTGTCCTAGGGAGCCTCCTTTGGCAGGGGGTTGGACTCGATGATATCTGGAGGTCCTTCCAAACCACTAAAATTGTATGAATCTGTGAATATCTACCATATCTTTTGCAACATGAATGATGTTTCTCCAGGACTGGAGTCTTAGGTCCTTTGGTAGCAAGTGCTACATGAAGCTTTTCCTACAGCTGGAGCGTTTATGAGTTCTTTCTGCTTTGCAGATATTCTGTGTGAGATCATGGCTTGTACTTCAAGAAATTGTTCTTTTAGTCACCTATTTTTATGACAGTGAGACCATAGCAATTTTTGAAATGTCAACTCTTCCTTCATCTTAAACAGAAAAATGACCAACAATGCTTCAGTTTATTAGGGAAGACACTCAGATGATACTATCACATAGGTTGTATTTCCAAAGCAAATCAGTCAGAAAATAGATGTGAAGTGTGATTAAGAATGTTCAAGTTCCAATTTCCTGTTAGAAAACTAGATAAAAAACCTAATCAATGCAAGTGCATGAAGCTTTGTTACTGGCTCATGGCATAAAATTATTAAATTATATCAATAATATTGACTGGGGTACTAAAAGCCGTGTTTATTTCTACAAGTACATTTCAAATAGATATCCTAACTAGTTTCAGACTGTCAAATCCTTTTATATTGTCTGCAGCTCAGAAAATTTTGTCAATTTTTGTTATTGCTGATAAAATCTTTGTGTGGTATTTGTGTTTTGTTTGAAATTTGTATTTTGCTTATTTACAGAATCATAGAATCATTTTAGTTGGAAAAGACCTTTAAGATTATCAAGTCCAACCATTAACCTAACTTTTTCAAGTCCACCACTAAACCATGTCTTTCAGCACCACATCTATGTGTCTTTTTAGATACCTTCAGGGGTGGTGACTCAGCCACCTCTCTGGGCAGCCCGTTTCAGTGTTTGACAACCCTTCTGGTGAATTTTTTTTTCATAATATCCAATCTAAACCTCCCCTGGCACAACTTGAGGCTGTTTCCTCTTGTCCTATTGCTTGTTACTTGGGAGAAGAAACCAACACCTGGCTATAAGCTCCTTTCAGGTAGTGAGCAAGAGGGTCTCCCTTCAGCCTTGTTTTCTCCAGGCTAAACACCACCAGTTCCCTCAGCTGCTCCTCACAGGACTTGTTCTCTAAACCCTTCACCATCTTCATTACAGAACCCAAAACTCTACACAGTACTCAGGGTGTGCCTTCACCTTTGCTGAGTCAACAGGGACGATCACCTCCCTAGTCAGCACTGGTGAGGTTGCGTCTCAAGTACTGTGTTCCGTTTTGGCCCCCTCACTACAAAAAAGACCAACAGAATCCTGGCCTGTATCAGAAATAGCAGTCAACATCCCTGTCAAAACTAGGGCTTTCTCCAATTCCTTACTTATGTTAGAAATGCTGCCACAATTTCTACGCCTCAATTTTAAGACAGTATTATGGGCTTTGCACCTTATTTAGTGCTTTACTGAAATATTGGATCTATTTTATATCTTATTGTGGAATTCTTAGCTCACAACCCCAGATCACCTTTGCTCTTCTAAGATACCTGCCACTTACCAAGTGCTTTATGATTTACCTTGATTGTAGTCCTAAGCTGAAAAAGTGTGCCTGTGATTATTTACCAAAGTTAAAATGTTATTCAAAGGAGAAACAGTAGCTTTCTTTTCTAGAAACTGTAAGTTCAATCTACCAGATAATCACGTGTTTAGGGTTATGATAACAGATGCATAGTGTCTATGAGTCACCCATATTTTTTATGTCAGATCCAAAATTATAGCTCTCTCTTGGTATTTTGTACTCCAGAGTCCTTCCTCCAGTGGAAAAAGGTGAAGGAACAGCGTCTGAAAATGAAATACCATGTGGAGAATATGACAGTTTGTCTTTCCTGTCTTGGAATTAGACTTTAATTACAATCAAAGAACCCTTCAACCTAAATTGCAATTGCAGATTTTACAGCCACATCTGATGCTTCATGTCCTGCAAGTAGTTTCATGGAATGACTTGCATCCTTGGTTTGGTAATGACACTTCTCTAAGAAAGGTCTCCAGCTGAGGTGATGAGCAATGATTTTGAAATCCCCAGGGGCTTTGCTAGTTTGAATTTGTTTCTCCTCCAGTTTTCAGATGTGGTATTGTCCCACAGCTGTGGGACAATTTTTCCAACCCCAGTTGGAAAAATCTGGAACTGTAGCTTCAACTGTTGTAACAAATGGTGCAGTCTATCTAGACAAGCAGGTCACAAAGTACATGCTCTCTGTCCATAAGAAACCTGCCTGATTCTTCTTTGGACAAAATGCCAGTGGGGTATGCCAATAAGTGTATTACATTGATATCAGTCTTCCCCTACATCAATATGATATAGTTTTAGGGTTTTGTGATGAAGGAATTGGCTAGGAAACGTCGTTGAGTTTTAGCTACTTGGCCAGCTGGAACTGCTTCAGCTCTGGATCTGGGGTATTAACTCAAATTAGGCACAGCAGGAAATGTCTTCTTTTTTTCTGAAAGCCAAACATTTAATAAAGAAAAGACTCTCAACCAGAGAAGGCTAGGGAACAGGAGAGAAAGCATCAGCAGGCTCAGGTAGAATTAAAAATAAAAAGTAGAATAGTGACTATAGCAGGTTGGTATCATGTAGCAATTAAAATATCAATGAATCCAGATTTTTCAGCCTCAGATACAAGGGAAAAGCAAATTTTGTCTGCATGTATTGCAAAATTAATTGTAACTAATTTCACCCAGCTAATTGGAGGATCCCTCTTTCTGAAATTAAAGAAGAGAAATCCAGGCCTAAGTGTTTCTTTGTTTCCACTGTACCCTTGATTTCATCTGAACGTGTACTTGGATAACAACATGGATAGAGAGGTAACCTGGTTATATGAAGGGCACTGTATTCCTATAGTGAAATGTAAACAGCCTCAGCTTTGTCTTTTTCTCAACTTCAAAACTGGCCTAATACTTCCTTCTTTTCATAAGGGTTGATGAGTAATAACTGATGGGTACTTATGTAACATTTCTGGATCCTCACAAAGAAGGCATAAAAGGTTAGCTCCTAAGCCACGTTTGAATTTCCTCTGTTGTTTAACAATTTCAAAAATGTTTATGAATTTTATAAGTCAAATACTCAGAACATGGGAGATTATATCTTGTTTGAAGACTGTTCGAAGGGAGAGCCCATTTCCCCAGCATCTTGTCATATTCTGCACCTTGTCATATTCAGTCATATTCATATGAAGCTGGCAAGGGACATA